>JALJCO010000651.1:0-26510 GCA_023101725.1 Atherinomorus stipes | reverse complement strand
CTATCCTGGGGGTAGATGGACCCCAGGATATCTTTTTTCCTCGCCTGGTGCAAGGACTTGTTTTTCTCCTTTTTTCTAAAGTGAACATTTGTTTTAGAGGGGGGGGGTGGAAGGAAGGCGGGGCATTATGTCCATTCAGTCTGTGTGCGCTTCAGAGAGAGTAAGTTTGTGTGTGTGCTTTGTTTCTTTTTTGTTTTTCTTTTTTTTTTTGTGATAAACCTGGGTGTGTGATTGTGTTTTTAAGACACAGAAATGTTGCTTTTAATCTTCAAACTCCTTTGATGCTGCCATGTACAAAAAGTGCTATGAATAATTACCTTTGATTTGGACTGAGCATTAATGATTAGCAAAGATTAAATGTCATCTTTTTTTTTAAGTCTCCCGCAAAATTCAGTTCAGAGTCACAGGGGGCTGGAGTCTATTCCAGTAGCTGTCAGGTAAGCGGTAGGTTGTTGGTCCATCACAGGACCCCCAGACTACCTTCCTGCAGTTACAGTGGCCGACAAGGGCACCGCCATACAATCAATCCGTTCTGGAAGTCTCAAGCGGAAGTTAGTTAAACACCGCCAAGAATATCTATCTCCGGCTTGCAACCTAGATGTGTGTGGTGTGGTCAACTGGTTAGGGTTAGGGGGAAGGGTCAGGGTTAGGGTTATATTTTAGTAAGTTACATGAAGAAGAAACTTCTGCTTGGGACTTCTTTGGATGGATATATGGTGATGTACTGTGACTGCAGTTGGGTCCCTCACCACAGGACCACCACAGGGACAAACAGCACAAACAACCAATCACATTCAGCGATCACTCTGGTCAATCTAAATTTAACAGTATATTTTTAGAAGATTTTCTTCTTAAGTGATAATAATAGTAGCATCATCTGGTGAGTTTTTTTTCTTTTTTCCATCCATATTTGTAATTTGTTTTGAGTAGTGAAGTGGTAGTCCTCCCTAACAGGTTGGCAGTTGTCTTATTGTTGCTCCAGCCTGAAATATATAAAGAACCTTTCCTAACGAAACCACAGACTGTAAACTTATTCATTTCATTCATTAATTGTTTACCTCCATGTTATGCAGACCTTCTGCACACCAATCATCTGTATGTTTATTGCATATCCTTCTCAGGGTCAGAAAAGATGCTATTTATCATCAATAAAAACTAAATGCCATTCATAAGAAAAGATAAACAAATTTGTGCATTTTGGAAGTTCCAACCACTTAAAATGACCGGATGTCCACTGTTGTTAAAACACCCTGTATGATAAGTGATCTGTCTTCCTGCAGATGTGTCATTTCCATTACTCTTCTCAGCAACTGCATCGCTGGTGCTGCACAATCTTTCACCCATGAGCTCACACAGAACAAATTTAACATGATTTCCATATTGTCTGATTCATATCTCTGAATTTGAAGAGTGGAACGAAGGCATATTCACACACGCCAGCTCATCTGTTTGAACAATCTTCAGTCGCTCTCTTGAATATATTGTTCAATGCATGCTAAAACAGGCTTCTAGATTATCACTATAATCCAATATTGTGCATGTTCCCCATGTTAAGTTGTATAATACACAGAATAACAATTTCAAATCTTGATATGTACTGTTGTCTGTGAGGAATGTAGAGTAATTCCTTATGAACAATATCGGCAGCCCTGGGGTATGGAGCAAATATCTGTTTGAAAGGTTTGTGCTTCTATGCATGGGACTGGAACTGTGGTGTTGTGGGTTATGAGAATGCACTGCAGCAGAGATCTTCAAGGTTAGAGTAATGTACGTCCCCTCATATGAAAGTGCAAACATGTTTTCATGGTTAAAAAAAAGTAGAATTCAGACAATGTTTCTTCAGTTGTGTCCTTGCGATAAAACACCAGGAAACTAACAACTTCTCTGGTGTCTGGCTTTTCTGTTTTTCCTTCCTCTCCTCATTTTAAAGAAGCCTTAGAATCCTTATAAAAACAGTGGACTGCCTTTGTTCTATCCAATTCTGAAGCTTTGTGATTAAGGGCCTCAAAATGAGTAAATATAGAAATATTTTGCCACTGACAAATGTGGCTGTATAACTCAGAGAGGGAAGTGTTACTTCCATCTACAGAAAGGGGGAGGCTTTATGAAAGGCTGAGTGTGCATATTTGTCAGTGTGAAAATAGAGGGCTAGACAGGTGGGAAGTTTGCTTTGCCTTCTTTGCATTTGTGTGTGTGCACGCTGTGTACTTACACACAATACACACTGCATTTGATCATGCATTTCATAATCATTAGGTGAGGCCCTGGCAGTGGCAACGGCCTCTCACAGGAGAGTTGCAGTTGTTTATCTGCTTGTACTACTGCAGACAGCTGTAAATAAATGAAGAACGAGTAGATCCTGAGGGAGTGTAGGACACTTGCAATGGGATTTGCTGACTGGTTTTTGCCATGGTAGACTTGGTACTGCCGCCCCACCACCGCACACAACTTTTGTCTTTTTTTTTCCACGTTCCATTTTTTTAATTCATCATGCCACCTCTTTTCCAACATTAATTTCTGTCATTGTAATAGAGTTTTCCCTGATTAATCTTTCACCCATTTTACTCTACATTTGGGATTGCAGCGGCACCCTACTTATTTAAGTTGAGAAACGATCCAAAAGAAAACTCGGTATAACAAATGTTTTCTCCTCTGGGACACTGTGTACGGGCTGCATTCATCTTAGTGGAAGTACACTCCCCTCCACCTAAGTGATCTAGTTATACATATGAGTGCAAACATGTTGTCAAATGACATCACTGTATTACTGGCCTTATCAGAAAGAGGGTGTTTACACTTTTGAATAATATGATGTATTTGTGCTCCTACATGTTACTTTTGTATGTGCAACACAATGTGCAATGAAAATCAGGTAGGTGGAAACACCAAGACTGTCCCATTATCAAACTTAAAATGAACATTGAATACGACACGAAAAATCACTGAACATATTCTGCTATATGCATAAAGGCATTCTAGTTGTAACCACATCCGAACACCACACTATTCTTACTTCCTTCAATTAACTGTGAGGGGGTGGAGCTGATGAGGATGTCTCTGGTATGGCAAACAGAAAAACCTCATTCACTTTTAGCTCCCATATTTCAGTTAAGCTTTGCATAGTCCTAATCCTTATTGTCTACAATTAATGAGTTTCTCTCATATTGAGAAACATTCAAATGGAGATTTCTGGTTTGGAGACTGCAATTATGGAGGAAACTGAGGGATATGAGACCCTAATTATGTGCTATCATTATTGCCTTGGCTATTGCTACAGTTGACTTTGTATGCCAGGGTGGAAAGAGGGATATGAAATATTATGCAATATGCTGGCTATACAGTATGTGATAGAATAACGGAAATATTGGGGACAAAAACAGCCCAAAGTCTGTGAAGAAATCTTTTGTCTCCACTCAAATGATGGCATAGAGTATAACATTACTTAGCACTGCAGATGTGCACAATATATTCCATAAAAATAACAGTACATCAGAGTTTTAGAGTTTTTAAAGCTATTTGGAAACTTCACACAACTTCAAGGTACAGAGTAGCTGAAACACATTGAAGTAGTTCTAATGTGTAATAATTGAGTTATCACAAGTATTTGAAATATTACTGTAAATGCATTTTAATTTGGGGAAGAAAAGAGAAAGAAGCTTGAGGTGAAAGTCAGTCAAAAGGTTGAATCGAGCAAATAAACTAATACAATGACAAAACAGATTTGGTCTCATACTGCTACTCTGCACAAAACACGATGTCCCATTGTCATGAAAATTTGACACCACTGCATTCATCTCTCAAATACGAAGGCAACCCATGTTCGAATGAGACATTGTAGAACAGCCATGTAAAGTCCTCACATGGGCTCACAAGCATTACATGCAGAGAATATTTTTTTTTGTCAACATGTGCATTGAATTTAATCTGCTTTGATTTTGCCTTAGAGCAGTTCAAGAAAGCTCTAGGAAAGAAGTCAAAGACAGACAAACAGCATAACCTAAAGAGAAGCCAAACAGAAAACCTGGCTGGATCTTTACAAACTAAAAGAAAGGAAAGAAGCAGCATCAATAAGCTACAGTAAATTTAAGATATTCAAACACAACTATAACAAAAAACAAGGTCTAGCTATTCCAACTGCCATTGAAAACACAATAACAAGAGTGCAGAGGTCATTTGAGAATAGAACAAAATTACAAAGACAATTTAAAGAAAAAAGCATGGTCATTGTGTTTGCCTTCAGTCTCCTTTGCTTTGTTACCTAACGTATATGTGTACACATTTCTATGACAGTTACTTTTTTTTCATCTCCTCATTTAGATTTAAGTGAAACAAAAACACCCTTGCAGAAACAAAAATATTTGTTTCTGAAATTTGATTCTTCTCTTATTTCAACACTGACAGTGACACAAGAAGAAGTTTTGAACACATATATTTACACAAAGTTTGTGTAAAGTGGATCACTTTTCTTGTCACTAGTGGTCAGGGTATTTAAGTGATATTAACTGAAAATGAATTTTTAATAGCTTTGTAACAGTTAGAGCAGAAGCTGAGGATTTCCTCTCAGTACAAATGTGAGGTGAGCCTACCGGGAGTCAAACAACAGCCCTTACTTGCAATATATATAGAGTGATTAAGCAGCTGATAACAGCCCCTCAAAGCTCTGATAACATTCAAATCAGGTGTTTACTGACAGCCAAATCCATGCAAAGAGGAGCGGCTCAGATGTACGATTTGCAGAGCAATGTAGCCTTTCTCTCTGTGCACTTTTAACTTCAATGTCATCCACCAGTAGATTTCCCTCAAGGCTTAACTGATTTGTAAATGTTCAGTTCACCCTTTGTGCAGCTTACAATGTGCCTTTGAAAAATAGAGAAAAAAATAATAATAAGTTCTATTCCCTTTTATCCCACATTGTGCGACTCAGTAGCACCAGGGGAACTGTAGCACTCGCATAAAAGGAAGAATATTGAAAGAGAAGCGGAATAAGTTTAATATTTAAATACCTTTCTCCTCTTGCTCCTTAGTGTTGCAGTCTCTAAGCAGACTGAAGTGCTTTTCCTGACATTCTGATATTGCATATACTTTGACTCAAAAAATGATATTACATTTGCATAATGGTTTACAGTTGACTGTTAAGGCTTATTATAATACTGAATTAATTATTCACCCCTTTTTTATATTGATCTCATGAAGTGATTCATCTAAGGCACAAGCCCTGTCTCAAGAATCCCATAACATATTAATCACAGGTATAACCCGCAGCACTCACTGTTGTCTTGGTGACACGGGCTTTGAGGATGAGAGAGAGTGAGAACTTGAAAGAATAAGAAAGAATAACACTGCAATATTATTGAATTATTATTGGATCTGTTGTGTGTATAATACAACCAGGTCATAATGTTCACATCAAACCGTAAGACGTGACCTCTGATCAGAGCTATCCTGCATGTATGAAGTGCCTTGAATAATCGGCACATTTCCTGCCTACTATCTACCTCAAACAGCCTCAGTCATTGTTGCCAGCCCTTTCCCCTGAGAGGCATGTGGTGAGCTAAACCAAGTCACATAGCTACAGCCAAAGCATTCTCTGTAGCAGTTTTTTCTATCACAACAACCTTCAAAGACCAGGAAGCTATCCAGAGCACAAGGACAAAGGATCAAAGGACCAACTAATTAGTAGGTGGGAATCCAGTAAATGCACCACAAACTATTGTCTGCCTCTGTCACATTAGAGATAGTAAAGGTTGACCAAAAGCAGCAATGAGAAGACGTGGCAGGCCAACAGAAGAAAACAAGCGAAAAGTGGATAGAAAGACAGACAAGGACAAGATGAGAGAAACAATATGCAGTGCTACTCAGTGAAAGCGAATGTTATGTGTATGAGTTGCTTTCTGTCAAAATGAATGCCATGCGTAGGAGTGCACTAATGCAAGCTGAGAATGCAAAGTCACAGCACCATTATCTCCGCAGCAACAATCTCTTATTACAAACTATGGTAACCTCCTTCTCAGTGCCTCTTCACAGGAACCACATGTGCTTCAATAACTCCACCGAGATGACATTGCACCATATTTTATGTTCAAGGGGGAACAAATGACAGTCTGGGTCTTTATTTTTGTTTTGGTTAGAGAGGTACTTATGTGATACAACACCAGTCAAAGGTTTGGGCACATTTTCCCTTTAAATCTAATGAGAAATTACATCCAAACTTTTGAGTAGGACTGTACATCAGAGGTGAGCAGACTGTAATATCTCTAAATTTTGAAGTGATTAAAAAAGGGATCATCTCTCAGTAATCACTAAAGTTGACATTTTACAACAAAGTTACATTCCTCTGTTATTTTAATACAAACTTCCACCCAGCATCCAATTTACTTCCTTAATAAAGTCCCAGACAGAAACAGATAATTAATTCCAGAAGGTTCTGGAGTTCAGAACAATTAACTTTCATAACTATGTACAAACTATGTTGAGGAGCACAATTTTTAAATCTTCACAGGTTTGGTGAGATAAACACAGTTTGGACTGTTAATTTTGGATTTTGAAGCTGCTAAATAAATGCTTTAGACAAGTTCTATATATAAATAATTAAAGCACAAATAAAAGAACTTTTGATTATTTAAAAAGGTGCTACTGTGTTTTTCAATTATCCTAATTGCCCAAATATGATTTGGATCCAGTTTATAAAAACTAATACCAGAACGTTTTCAAGTCAACGCCAATTTGTTCCATTTTGTTGTTTGAGTGATTTATTTATTTCTGGAACATAGGAAAGGCGGTCATAAGGATAACATGCAAAAGTAAAACTTATTTCCAGCATGGTCCATCATGTGTGGCATGATGTTGATGAGGACCAAAGGCAGGATGCAGGTGGATGTCAAGATTTAACAGTCATATAACAGAAAAATACCCATTCCAGGATAACAGAGAACTTATTAACTCCAAATAGAAACAAAACTCGACTGAGAAAAAGATGACAATGTAGGTTTTAGGGCTGAACAAAGCAAATTCAGGAGCAAAAAATAAGGAGATCATGAATTAGGAGCAGATGCAGCTATGAGAAACTAAAACTGTCACTTAAGTGAGTGGATTGAGACACGGCCCATTACTAAATCAAAATATAAGATATCTTAATACAAGGAATACAGTCAGACTCAGGAAGGGAACAGAGAAGCAGAACAAAACAAATGCAAAAACACAGAAAACCAAACCTGAAATCAAAGGCTGACTGAAAACCAGAGAACAGACTGAGGACAGGGCTTGAAAAAGAAATTTAACGAGTAAAACACAACAAATCTGCAGAAAATCTGTCACAATCTGTGGTTCTGGGGTACGAGGATGAAGGAAAGTTAAGGTCAAAATCCAAGGCAGAAGGCAGGTGAATGGAGGAACTTTATTTCAAAAAAGAAAATCAAAAAGCAATGTCAAGGCAGGAAGACCAAGAAACTTGAAATAAACAAAAAGTCAAATCACAGTGGAGCTAGCAACCAGCTGACTGCGACGAACTAGAGAATAAAGGAAACCAGGCAGATTGTATATTGCTGCTCAAAAAATAAAGGGACCACTTAATAATTCAATGTATCGCCAACTGTGCCCTTTATTTTGTTTATATTGAAAGACTAATAAAAAATGAAGAGCAGGTGAGATAATCAGCAGCTAAGAAGCAGGTGTTACAGAGGAGCAGGAAGTAGACCCAACAGAATAGGGAGGAAAATAATCAGCAATATCAAACAGGTAGTGAAAGCTGACTAAAAACTGTAAACCAAGACTAACCCAATAGAACCACAAACTTGCAGATCATAACACTTTAACTTCATGAAAAAAGAGAGAAATTGCTCATTGGCACAAAAGTAAAAGAGCAGTTTAATTAAGTTATCTTAAATTCCTTTAAGCTCACTGTACTGATGAACTTGGTAACTTTTTTAGGACTGGTATCCACTACATTATTTATTTCCTAAATGACACCATCCAGTGACCAATGACCCCTGAACTGACCTGTGGTTTAAAAAAATGCCAAAAAAAAAAAAAAAATTAGAGAGAGAAAGAGAGAGAGAGAGAGAGATTGTGAAACCAAAGCGAGACAAAAATGTTGACACTGCACAAACAGGAGGTCACCTTTCCTAGTTTTCAGACTCAGTTTTAGAGTCAGACTGACAATTTGTTTTAATTCCCCTCTGCAGACTGGTGGTTTCCTCTTGTTTCCATCTCTCACGCCTGGGGTATGACCAGACTAGCAGTGCAGTAGTGAGCATTTGTCAGCACAGATTGACTTTTCTGCCCCATGAGGTGTCGATATGCTGCACCTGACAGGCCGCTGGCTCTGCAGCGTTTGCCTGCCTTGTTAAGCCTGACACTGACAAGAAGTGACTGTGTGAGCACTGACGCACAGAGGAAAAAAATCCACGGCCACAGCAAATATTTGATGATGTGATTTCCGATGGATTGGAGATGGAAGCTGATGTTGACATTTGTATAACATCTGAACACTCCGATCACCAGTCTGTTTCTCTGCCTTTCTCCTCTCTTGGCTTTTCCTTTCCCCCCATGTTTGCCCAGTGATTGATCATCACAATTTTCACGCTGCAAAAGAAAGAAAGAAAAGCTTTCTGTTGTTATTTGTGAAACCGCTAACTTTGAACCATACTGTAGATCATTGCAGTGATCAGGGTGCAGATGTAATCACAGAGGGGAACAGCAAATATGAAGCAATCCAGATGTTTGAGAAAGGAACTGAGGTAGTGAAACACAGGTGTTGAATGCTTAATTACTCCCTGCAGTAAGCTGCATAGCCACACTTCAATCTGTCTCTGACTCAAGGAAATAGCCTACAGGCAGAAATAAAAGAAAGGAAAAACATTCAAACTTAGTCTAGTATAGGTATTCTTCCAAGTCTGGGCGGTTCCAGTGGCACCATGAGTACACAGTAATGACTTTAATGAAGAGGACTTGGTCTTAATTGAGATTAGATTTCTGTTTTATCTAGCTGCCACATCAAGGATCCTTTAGTTCCAGTCTGAATGGCGTCTCATTGTGGTCCATTATGTGGTTGATCAACCATGTTAATTTAAACTGCATGCCATCAGTTAGCTGGTGTAATTCTCACAGACTACAGTGCAGAGCTCCTTTGGTATTAATGTTTCAAAGAATAGAATGATTCCTTTCCCCTCTTAGATTTACAGAATAATAAAAGGTACTGCATTTTAGATTTCAGCAAGTTGTACATCAGTGTATATTTATGCTTTGCAGATCTCGTCACCTGCTGTGTGGTGGTAGTGATGGTAAGAATTCTTAAGTCCTTTAGAACTTGTTCATGTTTCACATGTTCTCATGCTCGTGTTCTCACATTAGGTAGACTGTGTCTGACAGCTTAAATGCTCCCCCCACCTCTTCTCTTCTGCATGGCAGGCTGGCAGAAAGTGGCTTTTAGTGCAATTACATGGGTTTCTACACATCAATTAGCAATCCAATTAAGTCTTGATGTGATGAATAGCGGTGAATAGGAGTGGAGGAGCTTCTGATCTTGCTAATAATGATCTTGCAGATTACGTTGATCATTCACTGGCTAAGAAGACACACACCAAGGTCATCAATTAACACAGAGATGAAGCAATAAGAAGAGAGGGACAAAGGCTGAAGCATAATGTTATCATTTCAACAGTAGATTGATAAAAGATATAAATCTCTTTGACTCCCTCAGATTGCAGACATTAATAGAAATTTCTTCATAGAGAAAAGTGTAATACAGTATCTTAACCAAGCAGTCTTCGGTGGAGGGAATGACCTCTCAATGACAGGTAAATGAATAATACGTTTTTAGCCAGTTTCTGAGTTGATTAAATGAAAATTAATGTACTTTAGTGCTTTTTCAGCCTCTTAGTCCAAATATGTTCTGCAGCTCATTTGTCATTTTGTTGTACTTGGAACTCTTTTTGCATTTGTTTATGTATTTAAATTATGCATGATTTAATTTTGTGTCTTCACTTTTTTTTTACACTAGGGTGTTTTGTTAGACTCATGGGCCATTCACTGCACAATTCAGTATTAGCATGCTATTGTTGTCTACTATATTTAACAGCTAATCAAAAATTAATCCTACAGAGTTGCACAGTTACTTTTCATCCTTGACAGTCCATTATTTATTTTAAGAAATGAGTGGTAATTCAAAGTATGTTATTGTTTCAAGCTACTGTAAGGAATGAAAACATTATTCTAAATTTATGAGCTAGGGTACATGTGTTAACCTTATCCCCATATGGCACCTTTAGAGCATTGCGCACCGTGCTAATATTTGAGGTCTCATGCATACTTAGTTACTCAGGTCTACTGGTTAATTCTATCTGGGTCAGTAACTTTAATGAATCGGTTTTAATTCCTTTGCAGTCTAATCACTACTGTGATAAGATACTTTAAGACAAGAGCAGCGTGTGGTTCAAAAAATCTAATCATTACATTAAAGGTAGGTCAACAGTGATACAGCATGTAATGTAGCTCACATGACTGGATATTTTGAAAGATCATGTTACATATCTGAAGAAAAAAAGAGGAGATGATCTTCTCTCTAATCTCAAACATACACATTTAAAAGAGTCTTGTCTGCTGTTGGCAGAAAAGACCTCCAGTACCTCACTGTTTTACAGAGAATCTGAGGAAGACTCTCACTGAACAGTGTTGTTCTCTCACAAGTGTAGAGGGTGTAAAGAATTGTCTGTTATGGTCTTTTGTTGATCAATTTGTTCAAAATTTTTCTCTGGACAATCAGCTCCAAAGGGTCCAGAGTTCTCTCCAACACAGCACTTTCATGAACAGTTTTGTTATATGTCCTTAAGACTCTGGCTTTGATGCGGCTGTCCCAAAGAAAACCCTTCACAAGATTTTTTGGCTGGATGAAACGCATCACCTTATTATAAGATAAATTGTAACCAATTTTATGTTTGTTTGTTTGATTGTTTTTTGTTTGTTTTTGTTTTTGTTCTGAATCAAATCACAGTAAGAAAATACAAAGGTAAAAAGTTGAACAATAACAGATGAGACCAATTTTGGGGAGCGAGATTTTGGCTGTCATTCTCCTCGAGGAATCTGCAATGGAGATCTGCAGCAAGATTTCTCCTCCGAACAATCTTCAGATTTGAAATAAATCTGCCCAAAACTCTTGCAGTCTGGGGTCCCCATATACAGCTGTGTGAAAAAGTTTTTGCCCCCATTCCTAATTTCTTACTTTTTTGCATGTTAGTCACACTTAAATGTTTCAGATCATCAAACAAATTTAAATGTGAGACAAAGATAACACAAGTAAACAGAAAATGCAGTTTTTAAATGAAGATTTTTCTTTTTAGGGGGGAAAAAAAATCCAACCTTAAAGGTGCCATGACATCAAATTTCACTTTTCTGGGGTTTTGGGTGCATAATATGATATGTTGTGCACTGATGAGGCCATGTGAATGTCCAGAGTGAGAATCAAAGTTCCTGTTTATGGTCTGTCAGCTTTGTCTCTCTGCTCAGAAACAGTTGAATCAGACAGCAGCTTATCATTCTACGTAGTTCTATCATTCTACGTAATTTAATTGCTCCAATAAGAGCACACTATCAAGTAAACAGCGCCCCCTCTCTCTCTCCTAACGGTTTATGCACCGTCCGCCCCCCCCTCCCCCCTCCCTGTCTGATTCAGCTTCGTGTATGGAGCTAGTAGTAACTTCTGTGCAGTCAGGTCTGGGTTTTCAAACAAATGGATTTAAAAGAAAACTTCTGCAGCAACACTGAGGGAGGGGGCCACAACCTTGTCATTACCTGTAAGTTTATTTATTTTCTAAATGCTGTCTTGTCTGATAAACGTAGCTCACACTGTCTAAAGTGCCCATGTTGCTAGCAGTTAGCCTTTAGCAAACTCCGACCGTAGCTTGACCTAGATTCTCCAAATAAGGTCATAGCCAAATAAGGTGTAGCCAATCAAAATGAAGTCAACGTGGTCTCCGGGTAAAGCTCCATATCATCACTGGACCCAACTGTATTACTGAGGAAGTGAGGTCTGGCGTTTCAAAACAATGCTCCGCTGTAAAAAATGCCGTTTTTTTCTTTGGAGTATTTACATATGCAGTAATGCCAACAACATAAACTAGTTTTTAACTGCTATGTCATCACTCCTTTAAATGGCCCTGCGTGAAGAAGTGATTGCCCCCTAAACCTAATAACTGGTTGGGCCACCCTTAGCAGCAACAACTGCAATCAAGTGTTTGCGATAACTGTCAATGAGTCTTCTACAGCGCTGTGGAGGAACTTTGACCCACTCATCTTTGCATAATTGTTGTAATTCAGCTACATTGGAGGGGTTTCCAGCACGAATCGCCTTTTTAAGGTCATGCCACAGCATCTTCATTGGATTCAGGTGGGGACTTTGACTAGGCCACTCCAAAGTCTTAATTTTGTTTTTCTTAAGCCATTAAGAGGTGAACTTGCTTGTGTGTTTTGGATCATTTTCCTGCTGCAGAACCCAAGCGCGCTTCAGCTTGAGGTCATGAACAGATGGCCGGACATTCTCCTTCAGGATTTTCCTCCAGGTCCTGAAGCAGCAAAACAGCCCCAGACCATCACACTAAAACCACCATATTTTGCTTTTGGTATGATATTCCTTTTCTGAGATGCCGTGTTACTTTTACGCCAGATGAAGTGGGACCTACACCTTCCAAAAAGTTCAACTTTTGTCTCGTCAGTCCACAGAGTATTTTCCCAAAAGTCTTGGGGATCATCAAGATGCTTTCTGGCTAAACTGAGACGAGCCTTTATGTTCTTTTTGCTCAGCAGTGGTTTTGGTCTTGGAACTCTGCCATGCAGGCCATTTTTGCCCAGTCTCTTTCTGATGGTGGAGTCATGAACACTGACCTTAATTAAGGCAAGTGAGGCCTGCAGTTCTTGGATGTTGTTCTGGGGTCTTTTGTGACCTCTTGGATGAGTCGTCGCTGTGCTCTTTGGGTAGTTTTGGTTGGCCGGCCACTCCTGGGAAGGTTCACCGCTGTTCCATGTTTTCACCATTTGTGGATAATGGCTCTCACTGTTGTTCCCTGGAGTCCCAAAGCTTTAGAAATGGCTTTGGAACCTTTTCCAGACTGATAGATCTCAATGACTTTGTTTCTTATTTTTTACTGAACTTTTTTTTTGGATCGCAACATGATGTCTAGCTTTTGAGGATCTTTTTGGTCGACTAAACTTCGTCAGGCAGGTCCTATTAAAGGAGTGATGACATAGCAGTTAAAAACTAGTTTATGTTGTTGGCATTACTGCATATGTAAATACTCCAAAGAAAAAAAGGCATTTTTTACAGCGGAGTATTGTTTTGAACCGCCAGACCTCACTTCCTCAGTAATACAGTTGGGTCCGGTGATGATATGGAGCTTTACCCGGAGACCACGTTGACTTCGTTTTGATTGGCTACACCTTATTTGGCTATGACCTTATTTGGAGAATCTAGGTCAAGCTGCGGTCGGAGTTTGCTAAAGGCTAACTGCTAGCAACATGGCTCACTTCAGACAGTGTGAGCTACGTTTATCAGACAAGACAGCATTTAGAAAATAAATAAACTTACAGGTAATGACAAGGTTGTGGCCCCCTCCCTCAGTGTTGCTGCAGAAGTTTTCTTTTAAATCCATTTGTTTGAAAATCCAGACCTGACTGCACAGAAGTTACTACTAGCTCCATACACGAAGCTGAATAAGATAGGGAGGGGAGGGGTGGAGCGGACGGTGCATAAACCGTTAGGAGAGAGAGAGGGGGGGCGCTGTTTACTTGATAGTGTGCTCTTATTGGAGCAATTGAATTACGTAGAATGATAGAACTACGTAGAATGATAGCCTGCTGTCTGATTCAACTGTTTCTGAGCAGAGAGACAAAGCTGACAGACCATAAACAGGAACTTTGATTCTCACTCTGGACATTCACATGGCCTCATCAGTGCACAATAGATCATATTATACACCCAAAACCCCAGAAAAGTGAAATTTGATGTCATGGCAGCTTTAAGTGATTTTTTGATTGAGAACAGGTGTGGCAGTAATCCAGCCTTGGTGTGGCTAGAGAAATTGAACTCAGCTTTCCAAAGATGTGATAAACCACAGTTAATTTATTTTTTACAGGGGGGGCAATCACTTTTTCACACAGGACCATGGAGGTTTGGATTTTTCCCCCCTTCACTAATAAAAATATTCATTCAAAAACTGCATTTTCTGTCACATTAAAATTTGTTTGATGATCTGAAACATTTAAGTGTGACAAACATGCAAAAAAGTAAGAAATTAGGAAGGGGGCAAAAACTTTTTCACACAGCCATAAATCCAGCTGCTTTAGGGAAAGAAACATTTGACCAACTTTCAAAACCTTTTTAGAGCAATTCTAGTAACATATGAAAAGAACTGTTAAGGATATACACTGAAAATTCAGAAAAAAAACACCTGCAGACATAACTCAGTGCCAGTTAACCCCTTAGTTTCCTGCAGGCAAAACAGCCAAAACATTCTGCCTGAGACCTGGAGTGCTGTATCTTTCTGTGCGAGATAAAAACAACTAAAGCACTCCAGTATGTTATAAGACGAAAACTCTAACTCCTGTTAAATGTGAGATGTCTCAATATCAGGACCCTTATAAGTTAAGAATGACTATGGACACTGGGATATTCCACCATTGATTTAATCACTTTACAATTACTTAAATGATCTGTTTTGGTAACCAGCTCATGATAAGATGGCAGTTACATTAGCTAACATTATTCACTGCCACTTCATTCTAATTGAATAGCCTAAGATGTACTAAAATGACTAAATGCAACATGAATAAAATACCTCGATGGTTTATGCCCGAAGCACTTTGGATAGATTATCATAAGCAATGTCACTGGAAAATCACCATAATTCTACATTGACATTGTACATATTTTGTTCTTGTTTTCATAGACCCCTGGTAGCAAAAGTGACTTTTCATGTATGTATTTAATCTGTCAACACTATTAACACCACCAGAAGCCCCATATGTGTAAAAATTCTTTAAAATCATCACATGCCACAGTTTCGACTGAATAGGACCAGTATGGCATGCCAGAGCCCTTGTTCATTTGTCTCCATCTTGAAAAATTGATGTAATGTTTAATTATTTATCATCAAATATATTTAGTGCTATGTCAGGGTTTTTGTTTTCTCTACATTCCGTCCAGTGATGTGCTGTTCAGTGGCAAGAAGTGCTTTTGACAATTTACAGACAATTTATTTTGAGAAAGATTTGAGGGTGCAAATGAATTCAGATTGAAATCCAAATTTCAAAAGGCGGGGACAGAAAATGAATAAAACAGTTGGTAGCATCCCTCACACACACACACCCACGCACACATAAAAAAAAAAAAATAATAATAAATAAATAAATCACATTAGGCCCTTGGATACCAACGTCTGGTCTTGGCTATAATCATACAGATGCAGGCATGAAAAAGTTCCCCTTTCTGCCGACTGCCAGCCACTTACCAGCAACTTGTCTGCTAATTTAAATGGTACAGAGAAATGCCTGTGTGCCCAGGGGAAACGATTTCAGAGCAGAAATGAATGCCCGGAACAAGGACGTTTCCACACGCCAAGTTTGGACAACATGCGTGATGACGTATTAACGAGACAAATCATTCAGCCAGTAATAGTGCAGTAATAGTGCACTATTACTGCACCACTTCTGGCAAAAATAGGAGGAACCTTTTCATGGCCGCATCTGTAAGGGGCAATTGCAGTTAACTGGCAACTCAATTTGAGTATAACACACACCATTATCCTCCCACTTGACCAGTAACCAGGAATAAAAGCTAAGCCGTTGATAATAATATATTTTCATACATCTTGTTTGACCCAAAAATTGCTCAACACAGTCACATATATGGGGAAACACGTGAATTCAGTGATACGTGCAAATCCCCGTGAAGTAAATCTAAGGAGTACACTTTCTCTACACAACCAAACACTACAAACACAACCTAACTCAAGCAGATTTTTATGCTTTTATATCCTGCTAATGACTGCTTTTTCTGCATCCATCTTGCATCCAATCTCTCCTCTGAGTTCCCTCGAGCCAATAAAAGCCAATCTGACCTCATATCACTTGCTCTTTCTTCCTTTCTATTTCCTCACCTGCTTTGGGAATACTTTTCTCTTTGGTTGTTTGGCTGAATTAGACATGATATATCCAAAACGGGCAACGTGTTGATGTCCAGTTCCTTGCATGTGATGCTGTGCCATGAAGCAAAATGCAGCTGTCACAAGATGCTTTGGACAGAAACTCAAAGTTAAGCTCAGTTTCTCAGTCCCAGGATGCTACAGGGCAATAACAGTTCAAAGAATGTGCATAATCAATGCCAGTGCGCCACCAAAACAAGTCAGAAACTTATGTTGTATTGTTTGGTAAGGATATAGGTTTAAAGTGCTGATGACATGCCCTTAACTTCAAGTAACTTTGCCATACAACAACACACCAAGACAAAATTAGTTCTGTGCAGATAGAAGTCAATCAGACATGTATTTCGTAAATATCCCATGTTAAAGAGGCATGGCTAAGAGCTAATAGCTTTTCGGGAGCAAACCCAGCCTCTGTGACTCCACCTATTCATTGAAATACAGGATATGACCAGGAGATGGCACATCTCTCACAGAATTCCCAGTCAGATGTTATCTGAATTTCCACAGACCGCCAGAAGCAGCGGACTGACTGGTGGTCAAGATGGCGGCGCCCTTGTCCTAAAAATGTCAAACTTCACAATGTTTTTCTTTTATATGCTTATATTTTTCACATTTGGTATATAATTATTGATAAGACCAGGACTCAGTCTAGGGTTGGCTAGGTTGGCTGCCAAAGTTAGGTTGGCTGAGCGTTGCATTTCCACTTTCAAGGGAGAGATGAACACCCCTAGATAATATATTTTTTCAAAGGATGGTGTTTTACCCCTCTCATAAACTTCCAGAGACTTTTAGAATTAATGTCAAATTGCAATAAATCTGTTCTGATGAGACATAGCACCCCAACACCTTATTCATGATTTACTCAAGTTGGTAACGCCTGTATTGCTGATTTCTAGGGGTGTAAAGATTTGGTTAACAACAATTTGATTCCATGATTCATGGTTTCTGATTTGATTAATGGATGATATTGGTTCATTTAGACTGATGCTAGTCATGTCATGGTTTCTAACTTGAAATCAAATCAGAAACCATGAACCATGATATGATGAATCGCATGTTTGTTAAACTGAATCGTTACACCCCTACTGATTTCCATTGCTCAAATTTAAAAAAGACAAAAAAAAAAAAAAAAAAAATACAGCCTTTCTAACAAGGGGACATTTATGGTCTATTTCAGTTTCCACAGGTAAGGTCAGAGATTCAAGATCTTATTAAAGGTATGCACATTTCATCTGCAATTTTATCAGTGCTACTATCTCTGCATCAGATGAGATATATCTTTACAGCTGACCTGTATCTAAGCTCGATATTGCGTTGTTTCTGGTTTATAGTTGAGATGGTGTTGTACTAAAGAAGCAGTGGAGCAAGTTAGAAGCAGCTGGGTGGATGGTGTTACATGGGGGTGTATATTGTACAACGGGTAGGCCATCCATCAGGGAGACTGCTGCTCCCAGTGGTCGTATCTTTGTGTGTGTTGCCTGGCCTCACGATTAGACAAACATTCCCTAACATACAGTATATGATCAGTACAATGCACATACTGACAGGAAGAAAGTAATAATGACAATAATAATGCTCAGAGGTTAAAACACTCCTCATCATACAGGTATGTGTTTTAAAAAGAACATTGGCATTACGAAAACATTACATGGCCTTCCCACAGCAAGGAAGCAGATTTAAACTTTCTCTATCACCTTTGACCAGGAGGCCTTTCACAGTGATGATTAATCCATATGTAACAGACAGTGTAGCTCATGATTTCTAGGACAGCTTTTCACACTTTGAATAAAGCTGATAAAGCTGTTGCTTAAAGCAAAGAGTATATTGCAGTGTGTCCACATTTATAGGTATAAGTAGGTGAACACATGAAGACACACACACACTAACCATCTCTCCAGGTCTCTTTGGGGCCACTTACACAATACAGTGTGGAAATATCAGCATTTCTGCTGCCATGTTGATTTGCGATTGAATGTGACCTGCTTCTTTGCAGTCCTTGCAAGATATTTTTATGCATATCCTGCCTTTCCTTTTTCTCTTTAGCATTAGAAATGGAATACACATATAAGATTTTCAAATAGTCTTTTCAGGCTGTGTTTCTTTTTTTTTTCTTCTTTTGTGGAATTAATACAATAAAGTACACCTACTGAAGTTTTGAAGCCCAATTTTCTCTCTACAAAAAAAGAGAGAAAAGAAAAATAAATTCAAATTGTACTATCACAGAAGTGTCTTTGCTTCCTTCATATCAGTTAATTTATTAGAAATATGCCCATCATCATTTGGCCTTGTGCTCCCTGGAAACCGCATTTAAATGTGGCTGATTTTCTGCTGCTTACATGTGCAGTGAACCAATCCAGCCGGGTGTGAAACATCTTAATAATCTCTCAAAATGAATCGTCTTCCATGTAATACATTTACATATCGTGCGAGACAGCCTATATTGTCAAACCAGATATACAGTAACAAGGGTTTAGAAACTTACAGAGGCCATATGGTGTGTGTAGACTGATGTGAGCGCGTGTTTGTGCATCCAGTTTGGATGCAAGATAGGTATTATCTAGTCACCAAGCACTCACTAGGAACAATTTAAATAATGGTTCAGTGGTAAAAGACATCACTGCTGTGTGAAATTCAGAAAAGACTGAAGTGAAAGCTCATGAATATCTGCTTTATTAAGATTTTATGCATATTCCATTATTCATCAGATGAATTATTAAACTGAAGTGATCTATGTTCTTCACTGTATCCAACTGGATCCAACACCTTCACCACAAAGGTATGCTCTCTATGTCAACTTTAATTGTGAAGGACATAATAGATGCTGTAGGGCTATAGAAACCACATGAAGAATTATATGTAACATAATTCAGATTAGACATTGATATAACCCCTTAAGTGAAAAAAGTGGCTGTGAGACACTGAGCATATTAAGCTTAAAAACGTTGAATGCCGGAGACTTGTGCTTATGCCATTTAACATTTACTCTTCCTTATTGCCCTTTCTTCTTGCTGCCATCAGCTGTTTATTTTTTTTTTTTTTTCTTTTGTCAGATTAATACAACCCTCCTCTGCCCTGTTCACATCCAGTTTTCATCAAAACCAGTGTCCATGGGTCCTTACAGTCACCCCATCATCAGACCGGCTCAGTGTCACATCCATCTGGATCATTGCATCTGTCTAGACCTCAACAGGGCCGGAAATTAAATGGTCTAATTGCTGAAGACTCTTCACCATTTTTGGCTTTTCCTTTTTAAGCACAAAATGTCAACTAAATTCATTGAGTTAAGATTAGATATTCAAGGAGTTTATTTGTCATTTGCTGTACACTGAAAAAAGGGAATTCCAGGCCTTTGGATTTGCTGTAATAAATTTAGTCCATTTTAGACCATTACTTAACATTCCCTCTGTAAACATGAATTCATAATGCTTACATGTTGTAAAGAATAAACACATTTAGCCTGATTGTGCTGTTATTGGTAAAGGGTGATAATGCTCATTGAAAAAAGTGAAACTGCCTGTTTGTTCAAGTTTCTCAACTTATTTTCTATGGCAGGGGGGCCATAGAAACCTTCTGTCTCCAACGGTCAAAGTGAAAACGTGCCAGTGAGCCACGAGTCAAACAGAGATTCTAAGGGTTAAACTCAAATAAACGTAAAACAAAGTTCTTTTCTTTTTTTCTTTAATGTTTAAATAAATGCATTCTTTTCCAAAAGAGCAAATGATATGCTGCATAAAAACACCATTATGGCAAAATAATAATAAAGCCAAGGTTAGGAGGACAACAAACAAACAAACTGCAACCAAAAATAATTTTTCATATTGTAGCAGATGCTGATTGGTTCCTGGTAGATGGGCTTGTTTACATATTTCTCATCATGCCTTGTAGCAACCTCTGTTCTTTTCGTCACCATGACATAAATGTCCATGTAGTCTGATGAGTTTATCCCCATCTAGTGTCATTCAAGACATTCATTGATACCCACAACATGTGTGCCTATCAGTATGATATTATTTACTGAAATAGTAAATGATGAATTGTATGGTAACCAAAGGGGTATTTATGTGAAACACTAGGGATGAGCAAGGGCCACTGTAGCCTACTGCTGAGAGTCAGGGCCTCCCTGCCTCAACACACCTGATTCAAATTAATGAATCAATCAGTCTATGGCGTTCTGCACAATGACTTACTGATTTGAGTCAGGTGTGTTGGAGGAGGAGTAGAGATGGGATTTATGGCTCTTTGAAGGAGCCGGATCTTGAGGAGCTGTTCCTTCTGAAGAACCATTCAAAAGACTGGCTTTGTTATTTTTTCGGTCAATATTAATTTAGAATTCAATCAGCAGGCAAGATTTGGATTGGAATAATTCAAACTTACATACTCCATCAATATTTGGTTGGCGGGAAAATTGCTGAATTTTGGTCATTGTCAAAAACATTGTCATTGTAAGCATTTTATAAGGTGGCTCCATATCCCCAAGCTTTCACAGTGAGATCACCATTTTAGTTTACTCACAAAAATACTTTGTGGCGCAACAAAAACTTATCTGGCTACAGTTAACTGCCGTCGTGTCCCCCCTTTGGTTTCCAACCAACAAATTCCTTTATAAAGGCATGAAAAATGAGGTGTTTCGAGTTTTCACAAAAGAACGAAAATAGAATAAACAAGAGGTACGCCATAATTTGCGTGCGTCTACTTCTGCCTATGCTCCCTCAGCATCAAGAGCACAGCCCCTAACCCTGCTTAAGGCAGCATTGTGAATAAAAGAATGGTTCATAATATCTAAAGTTCCCACTGTCTCTGTGGCAGGACGCACGGGCCCGGCGTTTCCCCACATACATGCTAACCATCCAGCCAAAGGGATATTCCTGTGGCTGACTGGTAAGCATGCATGATATTTTTTTCACAAACTAAAACATTCCGACATAATGTTTTTATGAGGCAACTCGTTTAAAAATATGTAGTTAGTCAATCTGTCCGGAGAAAAATGAGAAGGACTTTCTTGTTTTTCGAAATCACAAAGTGAGTTAATAAACTCAAGACACAAACTAATGGATTCATACCACATTACCTTCTCGTGCATCTTAAACTAAAATCTGCTGAAAGCATCTCAATAGTATATAGCTAATGACTTTTTACCTGTAAAAGTAACAGCATTTTAACCGTATATGTGAAAGTGGTTTAGCATTTCAGAAGTGTGTGTGTGAAAGAGGTTTTAAGTGTTGAGTGGTTTTGTGTGTGTAAAGGAGAGATTTAGTTGTGTGTGTGAATAACTTCTATAAAAGTATTTCACTAATATATTTGCAAGGCTTTCACTTTCGAGTGTGAGAGGGTCCAATTTCATAGTTTTGTATGAAAGCTAATTTTTAACAATTTTCCTAACAGCTCCTCATAGGGCCAGATTGAGTGTTTCACTGATTATGCTTTGTAGTTGATGTTGTTGTTTTAAGTAATTTTAATGCTAATGTGCTTGATTTATTTCATTCTAGTATGAGGCAGTTAACTGATTTTTATTCCACTAAATAGTTTTCAACTTTAATCACAGTTTAAAGGACTATTCTGCATTCTGCCATTGGGTTACCTTGTTTTGTTTTTTTTTACTTTATTCCCTTCACTGTTTTGTAACTCAAAATGTTACCAGTGCTATATTTGATCTTTAGTACTTCATTATCTATAGAACCAACCATGATAAAACTGAGAGCTAACTCAAGGATACTGATTTATACATTAAAAGGTTTTTTTTTTATTATTATTATTATTTCGAATAATTTTAATGTTATTTCAATATGTTCTATTTTCAAACTATGACTTTTGTAACATCAAGTTTGATTTGTTCAAACCACAACCACTGTAACATATTCAAAAAATTGTGAGCCACAAAAATCCATCATCCAAATTAAAAGTTGCACTTGGTTGTACAAACATGCATGAAACATTCACTTACATGACAGGATTGGAAATTAATGACACACATGGCAAATTTTTCAGTCACAAAACCTTTTCTCAAACCCCTGACCAAGCTAGACTTGAGAGTACTTTTCTACCACTTACCACTTTGTCAAAAGCCCCACATGCACAAGTTTTGTCATTCAGCACAGGAGGAAAGTGAAACACTCCCCCCACCCCCACCCCCTGCATTTACCACACTTGTCATCTCAACAGTAGTCTTGCCATGGCCTTTCAGCTCACAGTTCAAATGATTAAATTTCCCAGCGATGTCTGCTAAGAATGCTGTTAAATATCCACAGTGTCCTTGAGCAGGGAGGTGTCTTCTCCTTTGGACTGCATGAACTCCTTGATTTCACCAAAAAGTTACAGAAATTGTTGCAAAAGTTGCCCCCTGCTGAGAGATCAGATTTGTGTGTGTCTTCAGCCCAATCCCAAACCAACCCCTAAACACTACCTGTACACACCACCCCTCCGTTTGTGCATTCCCGCAGAGGCTCCGCCATATAAGGGGCCATCCCAGATCATGTAGGGCAGAGGGCGAGTGGACTGTTCAGCCCTTAATCAGCGAGTCGGCATCACTCGCTAGAATTTTGCAGCAGTTGCAACGGCTAAATGGGGGAGGAAACAGCCATGTTCTGCACATGAGTTCTGCACGTGTCCTTACACAGATGAAGACTTGCTGATTAAGGGCTGAACAGTCCACTCGCCCTCCACAGTTTGAGACAGCCCTTATTGTGGCGGAGCCTCCGTGGGAACCCACAAACGGAGGGATATGTAGGGGTAGTGTTTGGGGGTCAGTTTGGGACTGGGCTTATGTGTTCCAACTCCAACACACCTGATTCAGATTCATGAACGTCCTCATCAAGTTCTTTCCAAGCCTGTTAATGAGCCAATCAATTCCTACTGCCTTTTTTTGACCCAAACCAATCTCCACTCTTCCCTCACAGAACCAAGTACACCACTTAAGTGCCCCTTTTTCTGTTCTAAAGAAATTGTTCCTTGATCATTGCAAACCTGCATTTGGGTTTTCATCGGTACAATCAGTTGATTGCCATGACAGTGGGTGGCACGTCAGGTCCTCTACCAGAGCTATAGGAGCTTAAGGGGTATCAGTATCTTCGCTGTTCCTAGGATTGTGGTCTTTTAGACTGACATGTCTTTTTCTCCAGGTCTTTCTTGGAGCCACTTCTACAATGCAGGAGTCACTGCCCCCAGTGCTCTAGTGACACCGGTACTACTGTTGCCCTCATATTCTAGGCTTTCTGCAGCTTTTCCCTGAGTCCTCTGCTGCTTATCCATGATAACAATGTCCTGTTACTTAGCTTTTACCATTTTGAAGGTCTGTATCTGGAACTCCCAAAGGATCTTAGTTCTTCATTCTCCACCACCTTGGAAGGTGTTTCCCATGGTGACCTATGTGTCTCCAGTCCACATTCTCCACTTTTTTTTTTTCTTGTATACCATGGCAGCTATTTGATTATGGCCTTCCATGTATTCTTTTCCTGCTGGTATCTTACACCCTGCTGTTCAGTGCTGGATTGTCACAGGGCCCTCTTTGCACAGCTTGCACTGGATATATTGCCTGGCTGTCTGCTGTAGATCTGATCCTCTGTTGCTCTGGTGCTCAAGGCTTGCTCCTGTGCTGCCACAATGTGTGCTTCTGTGCTGTCCTTCACTACAGCCCCTCTAACCATTGGTAGGACTGGTTCATATCTGCCACTTCAGCTGTCTACATTCCATGGAGGGATTTTTCCTCCTATGATGGTTCCTCCAACACTTTTTCCTCCAGTTTCCATTGTCTGAGACATTCACTAAGTGCTTCCTCCCTTCAGGCCATCATTCTGATGTAATGGAGCTTGGATGTTTAATCTTGGATAGTGGCCCAGATGCTAGCCCTCTGCCTCCTTCTTTGTACTTAGCATACAGTCTTTGAGCACAGCAGAGGAAATTTGTTGTGATTGATTGAGCCATCAACAATGATGGCAATATCAGGACAGAGGAAAGTGAGAAACCACCAAGGGGTGACGGCAACAGTAGTACCAATGGTCGACGCACCAGGGCAGAGTTTCATAGAACAGAAGTGAACCCAGTAACTTTAAAGTCCTGTTGCTGGTCTTTAAAGCTTTGAATGGTTTAGGCCCAAAACTCATTTGTGACATCTTGACCCAGTATGAACGTACCAGACTCCTCAGGTCATTTGGATCCAGTCTTTTATCAGTTCCCAGAATCAGAACCAGACATGGAGAGGCTGCGTTCAGCGTGCTCCACATTGTCTGGAACAAACTCTCAGAAAGCCTCAGATCAGCTGAAACACTCAGTTTTTTTAAAATCCAGGTGAAAGTTCTACTTCTTTTCAGCTGCATTTAAATACTTTTTTATTCAAATGTTAAAATCTGCATGGCCCATTATGTTCTCACTTTTGTTTTTGATTTAAAATCATGCTTCTATTCTTCTGTTCTTTCACTTTTATTGTATTTTCTTTTGCGCCCCGCTGTAATGCTTTTAATATTTTATGTAAAGCACTTTGAATTATCCTGAGCATGAAATCTGCTGTACAGATAAACTTGCCTTGCCTCCACCAGATACCTGGAGAAACATCAGTCATCTCAGTCCAGAAAATATCAATTTTTGGAAAAGCTAGAATACTGCTCAGGACCCTCAAGCCCTTAGACCTCAAGAGACCTGAGCTTGAGATGAATAGCTACCCACCACACCCAGTGGAGTGTGTGTGTGTATGTGTGTCTGTATTAGGGCTGTCAGTTTAAAGTATTAATTATATTAATCAATTATACTGCAAATCAATGCATTATAAAAGAAAATAAACACAATTAATTCATAGTGCCAATTCAATGGATGAAAATTTTACATTTGGCCCACTGAATGACCAGAGCAGTGGGTGGTGGAAAAGCATCTAAAGCTGTTTGCCAACCACCAATAATTACCACAAGAAGAAGAAGTGTCAATGAGTCACTGTACAGAACCTAATATGCTATGTTGGAGCAGGGTTGCATGGAAAACTTAAAGGACTGCGGCCCTTAAGGACCAATGTTCCCCACGACTGCTTTAGCAGATATGAGATTAAACTGCAATTAATTAGAGTAATTAATTACAAATCCCGTAATTAAATATATTATTTTCTAATCACCTGACAGCCCTAGTCTGTATACATACACATTTACTTACATACTTTCAGTCTTTGTTCTTTGATTCCAAAAACTATTACAGTTGTGCTCATGATTATTGACACCCTCCAATTAAAGAAAAGACTAAATTCACAATAATAATTCAAATAACAAAATAAAGAAACTAATAAAATATAAAAATTGGAAAAAAAAAATATAATTTAGCAAAATAAAATATTGCTTTTGAATTGTGGTAGGAAATAATTATTTTAAAAAACAAGCAAACAAAACTAGCCCAGACACATTAGAGCACCTTTACTGTGAAATGTGGACCAAAACCCCTGTCAGCAGATGTAATAGTCTTTTTGAGCATTACAGAAAACACCTGATTGCAGTGATTGCCTCAGAATGTTGCTCAATAAAAGTTTAGCTTCAGAGTCCCACCTGTTTGCTTGTTTTATTTTTTGTGTTTGTTTTTAATATTTATTTTGAACCAAAATTCAAATTCAGTGTTCTGATTTTCATAGGATTTTAATTTATTATCACTTTTGTCAATTTCAGTTTACTTCACTGACAACTGATTTTTTTCCTGGAGGGTGTCAATATTCTTGAGCATGACTGTATTTCAGTTTTGTCAGTGTGCACTGATCAGGAGCATATATGCACTGTACTGTAATACTTTGGCCCACCCCTGTAAAGAAAAAAAGGAAAGAAAAGAAAAAAAGAAAAAAACAGTTGAATACTTTGTCTGTGTCATTAAATTTCTACATATAAACAGTAAGAATAAAAAAAAGTACATGGTCATAGTACTTTGTTGCTTTCAGGACTATTTTCTATCCTTACAAAAATTTCAACCAGGTAACATTTTAATTGAAGGACTTATTTTATTAGTACATGTGCTTTTAGAGTGGACTCCCTTAGATGTTTATTTAGATTTAAGATTTGATTTTACATTGTCCACTGAAATTATGTAGATACTGTAAACATCCAGATTTAATGACCTTATGTGCTTGAAGGCCTTACAGGATTTGTTATATGGAAACTAAGAAGATGGCAGTGGCATGTGTGTGTGTGCTTTTAAAATTGATACCCTGAACTGCCAATGTTTGCATCAGAGAAATGTCATGGCTTTGCCAATTGTTTTACTACATTAATACAGCTGACCTCACTTTTGCTTTCCCTGTATTCCCCCTTCAAACTTTGCAATCTTCTAAATATTTCAAAGGCCTTGAAAGAATTATGGCTGCATCACAAT
>JALJCO010000649.1:0-10302 GCA_023101725.1 Atherinomorus stipes | reverse complement strand
GTTGTACTTCCATGGTGATTTCATTAATATTTCTGTGTTCTCCATTATTATTGAATGCATTCTGCATCGTTTCTGTTTAAAAAAACCTTCTGGTATCTTTGTATCCAGCTGTATTTGTATACTAGAAGAGAGGCTTGTGGTCCAACAGCAGCTTTTCCGAGTCCTTCTCATGAATTTCCGTCTGATTGGCTGCCTCCCATCAGTGTATGAAGGAAGCTCCGCCCTCCGCTCTTATTTCGCTACAGACAGGAAATAGAGCCGACAAACAAGTTTGTTCCGCCATGCTAACAAACAGTTAGCTACTCAGCTTCTCAACTCCGAAGCTACAGTCGTGCCGTCTTTACTTCTAGTGTGCAGTGGAGGGTTACCTGCCTTCCAATGGACAGATAGAAACCCCACGTGGGATACGCTATTTGCAATGTGACGTAGAAGCGCGAGGCTGTTCCCGATTCGCTCTTTTCTTCGTATTGTTTCTGTGAGGAGGAAGCACAGCCGACTGGGGGGAACGCAATGCTAGCAAGTCAGCATGTGTAAGTAAACAAGGGGAAACCTTCCGTATTTCAGAAGGAGCAAGTTAAACGGGTTTTCAGTGGAAGGAGGCATTTAAACACAGCAGCGACCGATAACAAAGCGCTGAACAGAGGTAAAAACAGAAATTAAATCTCGCAGTGAGAACATTAAAACAAATATTAAAACATAAAGACAATCAACACAACAAACGGTAAAAACGGTATAAATATCAGAAAAAGTAAGACTTGAAACAACAGACAGAATCAGAAAACGGCTCATGAAGGTGGAACGGCAGGACAAACAGGTGAGTTTAAGAAGGGACCTAAAAACTGCCAGAGATTACAAGTGTGAACTGTTTTACCACAGAGGTTTGTTCTGCAGGAAAAACCAGGGTGAAGGGCGGATCGCTGCGACGAGTGCGCCAGGTACCCCTGAAATCTCAGGTGATTTATTTCAGGGACAGAGCTCATTAATAACTAAAACTGTAGAGAGGCCAGAATTAGCCCGAGGGTTATTTTTCATCGCCGTCTCCCGACAGAATGCCACCCTAAAACATGAATAAAAACAATAAAAACACAGTCATTCTCACACATACACATTGAATAAAATGCAACACACACAAGGATAATGTCACAACACAGCTCACATACTTGCACATGATCCGACAGAACGGTTGATGAGACACAAGAACATTGTGATGAAGATGCTAAAATAATAAACTGTGCAGCCCTACCCTCATCCTTTTTTTTTCTCTTGCCTTGTCAGGTCCAGCAATATACCAATAATTATGTCAAATGCAGTCAAAAACAAACATTCAAAACAATAAAATAAAATACTTGGCATAGCAAGTCTGTTCAACACAACAAAGCAGCCAGATCATCATTCTGCTGCTACCGTGCTGGACAGGACACGCTGAAAAGAGAGAAAATAAGAGAAATGAATTCAAACGAAACCAGAAACGTGTTTCTAGAAGCAGGCAGGACGTCATTAATCTGAATATTTCTGACTTCCAGGTCCCTTCCACTCTAGAACTGGTAACATTTCAGCCCGGTATGAGACGGACATCACTCCAGCCGGTTGGACCTTCTCCATCTGGGGCGTCATCTACACCTGGCTGACCCTGATGGTCGTTTTCCTGACATCGTTTGTCTGCAGAGGGTAAGTGGGCTTTAACGGTGGCGCTACCCGTGACCTGCAGCAGCCTGCGCTGTGATCTGATAGCTGTCTCTGTGAACAGATCCTGGGCTCAGTGTCTGCTGCCGTACGCCTTCTACTTCTGCTGGCTGATCAGCATGATCACCAACATGGCCTGGCTCCTGCTGTGGGACAGGGAGTAAGTCTGCTTCTGCACCGGGAAACTGGACTGGTTTCTGCTCAAGCGTCATCACATATATTACATTATATTGTGTTAATATAATATAATATACAGTCGGTACGGAAAGTATTCAGACGCCTTTCAACTTTTTACTCTTTGTTTCATTGCAGCCATTTTCTAAAATGAAAAAGTTCATTTTATTTCTTAATGTCACTCAGCGCCCATCTGGACAGAAAAAATAGGAATGTAGAAATTTTTGCAAATTTATTTTAAAAGAAAACCTGAAATATCTCATAAGTATTCAGAGCCTTTGCAGTGACTCATATTTAACTCATATTCTGTCCATTCCTTCTGATCCTCTTTGAGATGGTTCTACTCCTTCATTGGAGTCCAGCTGTGTTTAATTAAACTGATTGGACTTGATTAGGAAAGACACACACCTGTCTATATAAGAGCTTCCAGCTCACAGTGCATGTCAGAGCAAATGAGGATCATGAGGTGGAAGGAACTGTCCAAGGAGCTCAGAGACAGAATTGTGGCGAGACACAGATCTGGACAAGGTTACAAAAGAGTTTCTGCAGCACTAAAGGTTCCTAAGAGCACGGTGGCCTCCATAGTCCTTAATGGAAGAAGTTTGGGACGACCAGAACTCTTCCTAGACCCGGCCGTCCAGCCAAACTGAGCAATGGTGGGAGAAGAGCCTTGGTGAGAGAGTAAAGAAGAAGCCAAAGATCACTGTGGCTGAGCTCCAGAGATGCAGTAGGGAGATGGAGAAAGTTCCACAAAGTCAGTATCACTGCAGCCTCCACCAGTCGGGGCTTTATGGCAGAGTGGCCCGATGGAAGCCTCTCCTCAGTGCAGACATATGAAAGCCCGCATAGAGTTTGCCAAAAACACATGAAGGACTCCCAGACTGAGAGAAATAAGATTCTCTGGTCTGATGAGACCAAGATTGAACTTTTGGAGTTAATTATAAGCGGTATGTGTGGAGAAAACCAGGTACTGCTCATCACCTGCCCCCTCATGTATGCATTGGTCCTGATTGGTTGGATGAAATGTCAGAACAATGGCACTCCCGTCGGTCTTAAAGTATCTGAACTGGAGGGAGGGAAGATCAAATCTCAGGAGGAATTACAGCCCAACATGTTTAACTGGTTCCGTATGAAGAGAGACAAAGACGGAAGTGACACATAATGATTACACCTCCATCAACCGTCCTGTTTCTTCTGGTTTACAGGTTGATGCTGGCTGCTCTGGTCGTCTTGATCCTCATTGTGATTTCCAACTACGGCGCTTTGTTCTTCTGTTGCTTTGCAGCAGATTATTATGGGCTGTGGTTGCAGACGTACCACAGGAAGACTCTGGCCTGTCTCAGGATTCTGGTAGGTCGCTGCGCGGTCATAGCTACCTCCGTGCTGTCAGAATAACAGCATGCTGTGTGCTTCTATCAGGTCCAGAACGGGCTGGCGGTCTACGCTACGTGGACGTCCATCGCCTCCCTGATCAACTTCTGCCTGGTTCTCCATCTGTGGGGGGTTGAGAAGAGCACGGCGGCCACAGCCTGCCTCTGCATCCTGTTTGCAGAGGTGGTAGCATGGTAAGCTAGCTCAGCTCAGACTCCTGTCGTTGGGATTTCTTTTAGGACTTTTTCAGAAATTAAAGTTGAAGTTATTTTTTTCCCAACCTGGATCTATTTTCTAGCATGAAATCCGTTCATTTCCTCACCCAGACAGTTTTGGTGGAACTTGAATTCCTTCAGGAGATATTTAGATCCACTCCAGATCAGCGTATGTCCCATATGATGGACGCACTCGGACAGAGAGGTTCTAGGACAGGGCCAGCCTTTAAGGACAACCTGGGCCATTTTCTCCTCATCAATAGGTTTCACAATTCAGAAACTGTGCTTGAATTAACCTACAGTTCCTAAAGAACATCTGAGTCCAGGTCTGAAAAGTCTGCGTGTTGTAGTTTTTACACAGAACCTTATGAAATGTTGTCAGTGGAAAATTATTTGAGTGGAATTGCCCTTTAAGCCAAAATCAAAGCTGAAGTTGGGAAAGGAGTTGCTGCTAACATCAGCCTCGTTTCTTATGTTGGGGGGTTCATGTTGACTTTTTCATTTTGTTTTTAAGGAGTAAAAGCGTCCCCACTGTGATTCCACCTTCTTCTTTCCTGCTGAAAGCTGAGGATGTAGCTGCTGCTTTCTCTCGTGTTTTCTGTCTCATCATGCTGATACTTTAATGTAGCTGCTGCTCTCCTGCACATGCGCACACGGAGCTGACAAACTTACTTTAGCTTCATCTGACATCAATGATGGGGGCTAATCAGACCTCGGACTTCACACACACACTCGCTCACACACCACACCAACGGGAGCTAAGCTAAACCGTTGCACATTCATGGTGCGTTCAAGTGCTGGTAGAAAGCTGGGTCATTTGGTTTTCATCAGATTTTTTTTTTCAGGAACAGGTGGTTAAACGGTAAATTCATACCCGGGGCTGGACTCCAGACATCCGGGGCTGAAGCTGCGGGAAAATCAGCTGGCGACGCCACTGTTCTAGGATCAGTTCCTATAACTACCCATCCCGAGTTTAGTTATCAGAACTACCTTCTCCATCAGTCTGTGTTCGCACATGAGGGAGGAGCTCGATAGGAACCATGTTTGACACAATCGTCTGAGACGGACACATTTATGCCCCAGATCATCTGATACAAAACTGAGCTTTCTCATCACTTTTATTCAAAGCTATTATAAAGCTGCTTACCAGCTTTCCCTCCCTTTCCCTTGTTAAAGGTTGAATATGGAATACGGACAGAACAGCGACATCACGTGTGTCTAGGTTGTAGTTGCAACGGCAGAAAAACAACTCCAGCCGCTGGGATGCCAGAATCTGCCGATACGCAAGTGACCAACAGTCTGCAGCATGTCCAACAAGTAACGCATAGGAGGTTATAACTGACAGCTAACGTTAGCCATGTTAGCAAACAAGCTAGCTTACCGATCCAGCAGGAAAGTCGCCATTTCCGTGTTTTTCTCCGCGGAAAACGTTTATGTGGGTCCATTTAGTGAAGTCTTCACCTAAATTTACTCCAGGTTTTGCTCTTCTCAGGTCACTCCTCCTCAGAAACAGATAACATCTCCAGGGCTCTGAAGCAGCTGCTTCACTCGTCGTCTCTACGGTTTTCCCCTGTACAAGCCTGACTATGACCGAAATATTGTTTCCACACAGAGATCGTATTTGGCAACCTGCAATGGCGGCGTGTATTGGCTTATAGACGTAAATAAAATGCCATTATCGAACCCGTCAAAATTTATTTTATAATTATTTTTAGGCTAAATGTAATTTTTCTGGGAAATGTTGTACTTTCATTCTGTACACCCCCAAACGACCTGTGGAGGTAGTTATTTTTGAAAAATATAGCTTTTGATAAAAATGTTCCATATTCAACCTTTAACCTTTCGTTAAAGTGCACCCGGACACTTAAGTTGAACTAAAGTGTCCGGGCAGTAGCCACAGGTTCTACGGCCACACTTTGCAGCTGTATTTGGGTTAAATGAGTATAAAATAATCGCTTTTGGACATTTCAATATAGTTCTGGATTGGGGACGTGTTCCATTGTGATGGATTTAATAATGAATTGGTACACTCCCATTGTAATAGTTCTTGTCATTATTACGATCTCGGGAAAACAGTTGGCGGGTGGACGAAGCGTAGATCACGCAAAGTTCTACCAATCACCAAACATCTACGTATCTCAGTTCCTATGGAACCCTGAAAAGACCCTGCCTCAGAGTAGGAGCTACAGAGGTTCTAGGAGCTGATGGTGGAAGTTCCTGGTTCCTATGTGTCTGAATGCGCCAAAAAACAGCCTGGTTCCCAAAAAGGTTCTAGGGACTCCAGAAGGTTCCTACAGTCCGAAAGCACCTAATGTAAGTGATGCGGGCAACCTCGCACAGCCTCTAAATGAGGCATTATCTGCCACAAACTCTGTCATTTTACCAACGTTTGGTTACCAAACATCAAATCCTGCTGCTTCACCCCACCTGTCTGATTGGCCTGGCATCACACCACCACAATCTCCTCCTCCTAACTGGCAAACGACTGATCAGCCACACCTGGAGCTGCTTCCTGCAGCTATAAAAGAGCTCACACACGTTCAGTCATTGGCAACTGTTGTCCTTAGTGCGTTTCATTTGTGGTTTTTGGTGACTTTAGTTTGGGTAACTTTGTCGTTTTTAGTTTTTGATTTCCAGGTGTTTTAGTTTGGGTAATGAGTAAATCCTGGATTCCCTTTTCTTTGTTTGTAATCTGCACTGGTAGTTTGGAGTTGGGATAGCTCGGCCGTGTGTTGTTGAAGTTGGGTTTTGGTTTGCTCGTTCCCTTTTTGGTTCATAGACTAGGTTTGTGTTGGTTTTCCACGTTTGGTTTCCCTTTCAGTGTTCGGCCTTGTCTGTCTTTTTCTTTGTTCCTTTGAGCAGCATCTCTAACCCCATCTCCTTTTTTGGTTACAGTTTTCCAGGTTACGTGTTTATGCCTTATCACCTCCTGAACAATAAACATCTTACTCCGACTTTTCCACCTTTCCATTTGTGGTGATCCACAAATCACCACAAATGATCCGTCCTTATTTACAGACATGCGACACCATAGCAAGTAAATAACAGTGACATCATCAAAGCTGCCGCAGTAAAAACAGGGTCTGTAAATAAGGACGGATCACCACAAAAAAAAAACACTTCAAGCCGCTTGAGCTCATGGGGGATCCGACTAATGTTTGGTAACCAAACATTGGTGAGATGAAGGAGTTTGTGGCAGATAATGATTATTTAGAGGCTGCAGCATCACTGCCATCATATGGGACATACGCTGGAATTCAAGTTGCACCAAAACTGTCTGGATGAGGAAATGAACGGATTCATGCTGAAAAATAGGTCCAGGTTGGAAAAACAAACTTCCCCTTTAAAGCAAAATTATTGTTATTTCCTTCGTTTCTGAAGTTGGCTTAGCTTTGTCTTTTCCTTAAGATTCATCCTAGAAAACTGGGTCCTGACCGCTGGGTGAGGAAAATCCTGACCGTCTACCCGGTGGTGGTCGCCGCTCTGGTTGGAATCATCTACAAACATTATAACCCCGCTGATCCTACTCCAAATTCTATCTTTACTGGTGAGTTTCACCTCATCAACGACACACCCACCAGATATTTTATCACTCCCACCTTCTAGTTACAAGGGTAGACCGCCTTTTTAAATTCTTGATTCAGCAAAGTGTTAGAAACATTCCTCAGGGATTTCGCTTCCATGTTGACACGATAGCATCACATAGTTGCTGCAGATTTGTCGGCTGCACATCGTGATGAGAATCTGCCAATACACCGCGTCCTGAAGGTGCTCTGTTGGATGGAGATCTGGGCACAATATATTTTGGTTTCACGTTTACAAACATTGGCAGTTGCTAGCAACCAGGGGGCAAAAGCCTGTTTGTACTGCAATCTACGGCCAAAGACGCACTCATATCATTCATAAAAATGTAAAGTAACCTAACGAAGCAAACAGATCGTTGTGTTTTAAATTATATTGTATAAATTTGTATTTTGATGATGATAAAAAAAATACTGACGTAGCGTTGCTGTTACATTTCTATTACGATTACACTAACTTGGTAAGGGAGCTACTACCCTGAAACGGCATTTCTTCTGGTTAAAACATGGATATTATTCGTGTTGGACCTCATTTGAAATTTGCCTGAAAAACCTGAGTTAGAGTAAGCGTTTTCAAACTTTCGTTTAGACTCTTTGTTCAAACCAAAATGGTCCCAACAGTCTGCAGCAGGTTCTGCTCCGTGTCCTCTTCACCACCTCTGGTCTGGTCTGGACCCAAGTGTCCACCCTAGTCTGCACTCTGGTCCATACAGGAGCAACTTTCACTAGTCTGGATTAAACCAGGCAAAGACGACATCATAATTACCTGCTGGAAAGGAGCTGATTCCAGCTGTTAGGGACTAACACGCATTGCTGTCGGTAAGTTTCGCTGCTTGTGTAACGTTCTGCTTTATTGTGGATGAGATCGTGGTGGACAGTGACAGACTAGCTAACTGCTAGCAAGCTAACAGTATAAACTCAAACGCCATCTGATTTACAACCCCGTACTTCGTACTAAATCTCCGGGATGCGTTGTTATGCCACGTGAACGTTCGTAAACGGCTCCACAATCAGTTTCTTCTTCCTTTAAGTTCGTGTCTAAGCAGCAGAGGACGGCTGTCACACAGTGCTTTACAGTTTATGTCATGCAGCCGATCGCGGCGGTGATGCTGCTATTACAGTCTTCCCACTAGAATACGGGAATAATTTCTGCCTCCACCGTGGTTTTAATCCTACATGTGACCATGGTGAAAGACTAAATAAATCCTAGTCTGAACCGGAATAAGTTATATGGGAGGGTTTTCTGAAGATCAGTCACGCTCACTGTCCTATTTTCACCATTTTCAGCTGTTTACATGCATTAATGTTTTTGATTTTTGCAACCGAACAACAATACCAGGACTCAAACATTATATTTCCCCGACACTTTCTCACATCATATCATGACCTCATCTGCATGAAAAGTCGAGTTTTGTACGTAAAACACACGTCTGCTCATATAGTCTAATAATGCTTTTCCTGTGCGTTTTATTGCCCCTGGTTGCGCGCGCATCCCATCTGTGACGTTGCTCAGAAACCATCTATAACAAAACTTGAATCCACATCACAATGATCTTGATTTTCCAAATCCCTGGATTCAGATCCATGGATCTGAGATGGATATCTGGGCATATCCTGATCCTGTTAGATAGGTATAAAATATCGATACGTTGACATATTGCGATATTTTTCATATGCTGATATATCAATATATTTAAAAATGCGGGTTCATCTATTTTCCTAGCGAAATCTCGCAGATTTTCGTGTAATCTCACGAGATTTTGTAAGAAAACTATGAAATCTTGCGAGATTAGGTAAAATAGATCCATATCAATATTATGAAATTTCACAAATCCTGTGAGATTTTGTAACAGAACAATGAAATCTTGTAAGATTTCGTTATTAAAAAATAGATGTATCGTATATGAAAATTTAGCTATATTTTCTATCATTTTCTGCCATTGGTGTTTTGCCGTAGTCCCCACAGGTCTGCCACGCCTAATTACCTCGGCCTTTCTAATGCAATTCATTCAGGAAGGCCCCACCCAGTTTCTAATGACCCTTTCACAACAGGATCCACTTAGCCCAGCCCTCATTGGACCAACAGCCAGCGCTGCCCCGACCCAATAGAGGTCGACCGATGGTGGATTTTCAAAGGCCGATATAATAACGATAGTTTGGAGCAGGAAAAAGCAGATAGCTGATTAAACGGCTGAACCAGTTAATCGGTCGACCTCTACTATCCAAAGTGAGGCCCCAAGCGAAGGGTCCAGATAAGCCCCCCTCCCCCAGGCCACTGTCCAGAACCCCTTAAAAATGTTTGGGCATGGGTTTGGGTGATATGTAAAAGCTTGATGAAGGCTGCTGACGTGCCAGTTTCTAATAACTTCAGACAGACATATTGTTTACGTTACAGACCAGTTTGGGTCTTGTCCAACTCGGGACTGCGGGGGGAGGCTCAGTTTCACCCAGGGGTGCCACATCTTTCATCTCTCTGGACGAAATTTAGGTTCAGGGTTTGGCTCGGATTTTGCATCCTTATATTTTTCAGATGTAAAACCATTTTTTCCCCTAAATTGTGACAAACTAACACAAAACGTTTCTTCAGGACAAAATGATGACGGTAGTTTTATTAAATGATGGTGTTGTAACAGAGTGTGTCAGTGAAGATGTGATTTTACTCTCCGTCCTGTCAGTCATACTGCTGGTGTTGGCGTGCATCCTGATGCTCTCCCGACTCTGCACGGTCATCTGGAGGAATAAGTGGCGGCCTCTCCTGTCGCCGGGCTCCGCCAGACTCATGGTCTCACCCCTCGACGGTAACACCTTCAAGATACTTTCCTAAGAAGAAATCTGGAGCCGCTGAGTTTTGGAAAACAGCCTTTGCTTTTACAAAGTGAAAAAACAAAACAAGCTTTTACTGGAAAGCTGAAAATCCTCTTTATAAACATATTGACTCTTAACCACTTTCAACATTTATTCTACATTTTTTCACAGTCTTCTCTTTGCAAAGTCATTAATCTAATTAAATGTATTTTCTGCACTAGTCACAGATCTAATATCTTTTTTAATCAGTGCACTACATATCATCAGTGCATGAGTTTGTTTGGATGTGCCATTTATTAAAGTGTTATTTTGTTAAATTTGCTCATTAAAGTGTGCTGTTTGTGTTAATTTGTTTATGAAATATTTAAAATTAAGAATTAAGTTTCCTTCTAACAGGGTACAGCATGTAAGAATTTATTTCTGGGAGAATTTTGGCCACCAACAGCCACCGTACATTCACAACAGTGCTGGAA
>JALJCO010000646.1:0-79801 GCA_023101725.1 Atherinomorus stipes | reverse complement strand
TTGCCATGGAAACCCATTCCATGAAGCTGACTATGAAACCTGTTGGAGCCTTGCCCCCCCCTGGCAAGTTCATCAGAGAGGACTTATATGCACGCAAAAGATGGCGTCAGGTTCAATATCTGGCAGAGCAATTTTGGAGTCGTTGGAGAAAAGAATATGTCTCTAACATTGCCCCCAGACAGCGCTGGCATGTTGCAAAAAGAAACCTCAAGGTCGGCGACATCGTCTTGGAAAAGTCAGAAGATCTTCCTCGCAACGAATGGAGACTGGCCAGGGTTGTTGAGACAATGAATGACGCTGATGGACTTGTGAGAAAAGTTAAGATTAAACTTGGTAACCAAAAGATGGAGAAGAAAGGACAGCGCTCTGGCAAAGTATCCATCATGGAGCGCCCTGTTCAGAAGCTAATCCTGCTTATAGAGGCTGTTTAACCTCACACCCATGTCCTTTTCTTGTTGATTTAGGCATTAATAATTTGCACAGATTTTTGTTCACCTGAACATTGTCAAAATAATGTAACCTTGAAAAAAAGGCCTTTATTTGTTCAGAAATCATTCGTGATTCATGTCATCCCATGTAACCACGCCTGATTTGGTGGGAGTGTAAATAACCCTCAGTAAAGACAAGATTTATTAGTTTCTTAACCTTTATTAACTATTTACACTGTTGTAAGGGAAGCGGTTTTATTTTGAAATGTACGCTCTTATTTTGAAACAAACGGTAAAACAAACGGAAAAGAGAAAAATGAGGGAAAGAACGGAGTGAACGTTGCATAACGGCAAATATATGATCAACAAAGGCATATCTAGCTCCTGGCTGACAGTAGGCACAAGGTATTTAAGAGTTATTCACAGTTTATAATGTTTGTGTGTTCACGTTACTGTAGTGGTAAAGCTAGAATAAGGGTAATTGTTATGTATGACTGATGCAAATGTACTGTATACAAGAGCAAATAAGTGATCGGATGTTTGTTTTTATTCCCTTTCCATAGCTCTTACGGTGTATTCATATGGTTCATGCTTCATTTGGAGACTTTCTTCAATAAATTTGTGAAACATCAGTACGAGCGACCATCATTCAGCCAGAGATGCTACACTGAGGTCCTCAGCACTCTGGAAGAGGTTTTCTTCCAGGATCTCTCTTTAATTGGTCACATTCATCTTTCCTTCAATTGCAACCAATCTTCCTGTCCCTGCAGCTGAAAAAAGAAACATAGCATGATGCTGCCACCACCATGTTTCACTGTTGGGATGGTATTGGGCAGGTGATGAGCAGTGCCTGGTTTTCTCCACACATACTGCTTAGAATTAACTCCAAAAGTTCAATCTTGGTCTCATCAGACCAGAGAATCTTATTTCTCTCAGTCTGGGAGTCCTTCATGTGTTTTTTGGCAAACTGTATGCAGGCTTTCATATTTCTCGCACTGACTGCCATAAAGCCCTGACTGGTGGAGGTCTGCAATGATAGTTGACTTTGTGGAACTTTCTCCATCTCCCTACTGCATCTCTGGAGCTCAGCCACAGTGATCTTTGGCTTCTTCTTTACTCTCTCACCAAGGCTTTTCTCCCATGATTGTTCAGTTTGGCTGGACGGCCGGGTCTAGGAAGAGTTCTGGTCGTCCCAAACTTCTTCCATTTAAGGACTATGGAGGCCACTGTGCTCTTAGGAACCTTTAGTGCTGCAAAAAAATTGTGTAACCTTGTCCAGATCTGTGTCTCGCCACAATTCTGTCTCTGAGCTCCTTGGACAGTTCCTTCGACCTCATGATCCTCATTTGCTCTGACATGCACTGTGAGCTGGAAGGTCTTATATAGACAGGTGTGTGTCTTTCCTAATCAAGTCCAATCAGTTTAATTAAACACAGCTGGACTCCAATGAAGGAGTAGAACCATCTCAAAGAGGATCAGAAGAAATGGACAGTCTATGAGTTTAATATGAGTGTCACTGCAAAGGGTCTGAATACTTATGACCATGTAATTTTTCAGTTTTTCTTTTAATAAATTTGCAAAAATTTCTACATTTATAGTTTTTTTCTGTTAAGATGGGGTGCTGAGTGACATTAATGAGAATTAGAATTAACTTTTTTGATTTTGGCAAATGGCTGCAATGAAACAAAAAGTGAAAAGTTTAAAGGGGTCTGAATACTTTCCGTACCAACTGTATGTTGGTCCATGTTCATGGGTAAGATGCTCTCAAGTGTCTGGGACAGTGTTGTTTGTGTTTTGTTTTTTTTTAATTATTATTTGCAACCATAATTCAAAAGCAATATTTTATTTCACTAAATTATATATATATATATTTTTTTTAATTTATTATTAATTTATTTTGTTTATTGTTATTTTAATTAATATTGTGAATTTCTCCTTTTCTTTAATTGACCTATGGCTAAGCCACGCCCCCTCCACTCACTCGGACAAACAACATTCGGTGACAGGCGCTATGTGACATCTCGGGAGATGACAGCTGTCAACACGGACAACAGACGCTTGATAAGACAGAGAGATCATGACAAGATAAATGAAAAAACATAAAAACAATACAAACAAACAAAAAGAAATTGTTCAGAAGTCTTAAACTGGGAGTAGAAATCAGCCTGTGAATCTCTGAATGTGACTCGTGTCGCTCCCTCAGTTTCTTGCACAAACTGCTGCACGGCTGCTGTTGTGCCAAAAAGTGATCATCTGACAAAAACTGATCAAACAGCCACGGAAGCGGAGCAGTCTGGCTGCAGCTTGGAAGCCAGAGGCGTGTCGTTATCGACGTTACTACACCACACCTGTACTACACGACAGCGTCTTATGTACCGTTACCACGTACCAAAACTAGCATGTTTAGCTAGCGTTAGCCAACTTAAACTAACGTTAGGGAAGGTAACTTCATATTTCTTTCAAGCAAAGTGACAACATGTTGCCTCGAATACGATGTTGCCTTACCTTAGAACAGATGTAGACATCCTTGTTCATTTTATCCACGTTCAGTTGATGTTGTGGTCTGCTCCATAACTTTGGCTTGATGTGACTTGGTAAAAGGCAAAAAAATACGCCCTGTCACCCAGCCTCTCAGGATACCTAGTATCGGAGTTGCATGTACCCCATGCACACGTTTGACCATTTCAAACTAAAAAGAACACATAAAAACGAACAAAAACGGACTAACTTCAATGCATTTCAATGGACGTTCAAGCAGAGAATATCCGAGTGTATGGGATAGCTGTGCGCACTGTGATTGGCTCATCGCGTTTGGGGGCGTGGTTTAGCCATAGGTCAATTGGAGGGTATGAATAATTTTGAGGACGACTGTAATAATTAAGAAATGAACGTGTTAATTTCACAGATTAATCTCTTTGTAATAATGTGTTATTACTGATAGCCCCAAAATTCATACATTTATTTGATCAATTTAGCCTCTAGTTATGTTTTTTTACAATGATCTGGTGACCCCCTGAAATGATCCTGTGACCCACATGGGGGTCCCGACCCCCAGTTTGAAAACCACTGTTTTACATCATGTAGAAATATGCAGATGATATGGTAGAGAAGATCTGGAAGAGAAAGAAACATGCAGATGAAGCTGGTTTTTCTGTCTTCAAGCAAACTGTATAAATGGCCGTTTTTGACTCCTTTTATTTTTGAATAAATAAACTAAAATACTTTTCAGCTTTATCTTCTCAGATTGTTGCAGGATTTTGGAATATCAGAGGGAAAGACGATGAATTTGCTTCTCTTTGCTCATCGCTGTCGTTTCCTGTTGCAGGTGGCGGAGGAACTGGTGACTTATGCATATGAGAACGGAATAAACCTGTTTGACACGGCGGAAATATACAACGGTGGGAAGTAAGTTTCCACGTTAAACTTACCTCACATTTCTGTGTACTTATGTGACTTTCCCTCTCATCACTCCAACGGCAGGTTAAACGGCCATTTTACACTCAGAACAGTAAACTGTGAATAGCTGAACTGAATAAATGCAGCTATGCCCAAATTAATGTATCAATTTTAACATTTTAAGTAGGCTGAAGTTCAATTTAAGACTTTTTAAAGTCACAAAAGCTGCTTGTGTTGATAAAACATCACAGGACTGAACATTTTCACAGTCCAGACTGTTGTTTAGTTAATTAAATATAAATGTACAAATTGTGTTTATGTTTTTAAATGATTATCGCTTGTTGTTTTAAAGCATAAACGTTGGTTAAACATAAAACAGAGAAAAGTTGGATGAACAAGGTTTGCCTTCGTGCAATGAATTGGTCCTGTGGTGGGTATATTTGAATATTTCCCATCATGCTTTGTGGCTCCCACTTTTCCATTCTGCACTGTATGTTAAGTATCTGTGATCTCTTAAGGTTTTCTTTGGGTAAAAATGCTTTTGTACAATGAAAAACTTGCTAGAGGGGATGAGGTGTTTTTACAGCAAAGGTGCAGGTGAACAAATTACAAATGTTTCTGTCAGGAAACTCACCTGAATAACTGATTTTATCGTACCCCAAATCCCAATAATTGGATAAATAAAGATTGTCCGTCCAATGAAATAAAATCTAATGAAAGAACAAGATTATCAGTAAAACCAACAAAACCCATGTTGGGTAATTGAACAAAAGTTGTGTTAAGCAATATTTAAGTAACTTAATTATCCTACTTTGATCAGATTTTTATTTTATATTCAACTAACTCAGTTGTGTGGGACCAGTTGACATAACTGGGTTGAGTAAATACATTTCATTTTTTACAGTGTTATGTGTAATGATGAGATATCCACAGAATATTTTGACAAATAAAGACTTTCTATGCATTTCTGCCTTTTTCCTGGACACATTCATGCATATTTATCTAAAGTTGTGCATAAATAAATTTATTCTCTTATGACTAAAATCCCACATAAAATATTTGTATTGTTTCTGTGAAAAATTGATTAAAAAAGTTAAGGTGTGACACTACAGGCAAGTAGGGTAAAAAATTTAACTGATATCACCGTGAAACTTTTCTGGTTTATTCCTCACATTAGGGCTATCAATTTTTGTATTGCAAGTTTTCTGAAATTTTATGTTTAAATATGCAAATTGGGTGTTGTATAGCCAAAAATGTGACAATTTGCATACATATCTAGGAAAAAACCTTAATACTGGATTAAACCAGGTTCAAATTTCTTTTGAATTTTGTTCAAATAATTACTTCAAATGTTTTTACAGAGGGGATTTTGGATATCTCGATTTATCATTTTACAATTTAGAATATACTGTCAAGAACCAGAAAAAAACTCATTTTTGGCATATTTTTGGGATGAAATGTTCAATAAATCAGGCTGTGAATGAGATGTCAAAAAATCCAGTAGTAAAAACTTCAAGGATACAGTCAGGAGTAAAACTTGAAAGTTTATATATATATATATATATATATATATATATATATATATATACTTATGTGTATATATATACTGTATATGAGTAAAAATAGAATTAAATGCATTTTCTCAGACAATAATAGAGCTGGAGTTTAGAATATTAATATCTGTGTCTGATATTTAATTAAATTATCCACAAAAATCCATTCAAATGAAGAGAATTTCACCTTTTGGGACATTTTTTGTAATGCAATTAAAGGGACTTGAGGCAGGAATTTGAAAAAAACCAAACATGAATGTCCCTTTTTTTCATACTAATGGGTGATAAAGCGCTAAATACCAAAAATAACGTTTCCACCCATGTTTCTCTCCGTTGCCTTGAACAGGCTGTGTGCTGCATAAAGCTGCAATTCGGTGTCCGAATTTCCTGCGCTGCCCTGCGGACGTGACGTCAAATGACCTACATCTGCAGTTTTGACGGTCACGTTAAATAAAAACACTGTAAGCGATAATTATGGTTTATTGTGCCATCAGTATACGATCTAGATCAACTGAAAGACACTAAAAATTGTAACTACGAAGACAAAGCTTAGTAAACAACATTATAGTTTTCCAGCTCTGCCATGCGAACGTGACGTCACATGACGCTACATCCGCTGTTTTGATATAGGACGAACCCGGTCGCGTTAAATTCAAACACTGTAAGCGATTGTTATGGATTCTTCTGCCGTCAGCAAACGATCCAGATCAACTGAAAGACACTAAAAAGTGTAACTACGGACAGAAAGGTGAGTAAACAGCATCATAGCTTCAGTTTGTGCTCCCGTGACGGTTTGGCTCGTGACTGCAGTTACCTGAAGCGCCAGTCGCGGCAGTCGCGAGTTTTGTTTCTTAATCTTGCCTCAAGTCCCTTTAATTGAGATTAACGAAGCCTCTAATTAATTTGATTACTTCTTTAATTGAGTCCCACCCTTAATTAAAATTTTTTCTGACACTTTTCTCCAGAGGTGAAGTTGTCTTAGGAAGTATCATCAAGAAGAAAGGATGGAGGTAAAGTCTTTTTTTCTCTTTCCAAGTTCTAAAAAATATCAACTCTTGTGGATAATTATGATTTTTTATTGATTTTTTTTATTATTATTATTTTAAAGGAAATTTTTCTCTTGATTTTGGTCACAGTTTTCTTTGTTATCCCAGATGGGATGGTTTTTGTTGGAAACTGTTTCTCTTTAAGGACTCTTTAATATCATAACTACAACTTTTCATCAAATATTTTTTCAAAAATTATACGTCCACAGAACGTCCAGAGGGGTGCAGAATAAAACTTTTAATTTGACTTTAAAAAAGGCTGTATAGCAAATAAATAATTGTTTTATAAATTTTGATGGGTCTGAAATATATAAATATTAACATCTGATTACCATACCGATGTACTGAAGCATTAGCATTAGCATTAGCATTTGGAGTGAGCCGACCACATTGGGATGCTAGGCTCAGAGTTTGGTGGAAGCATCATGGATCCATCCGGCCTTGGATCGAAGCTGCTGCTGGTTCTGGCGAATAAAGCCGGCTGTGAGCATCATTACAGAGAAAGACAAAACTCACGAAATGATTTGTGTTTTCTTCCTTTTAGACGTTCCAGTTTGGTCATCACCACCAAAATCTTCTGGGGAGGAAAGTATGTAAATGTTGTTCTTTTCCTCCATTTTTCATCTCGAATTCTATTTTAGTCTTTTTCACTGAATTTACTGAAACGTGTTTAAAGACGACGTTTTATTGAGGACATGACGAATAATGATGTTCTGAACATTTAGCAACATTTAGTCCTAAATTCAGGAATATTTTTTTCATCCATCCATCCACCCATGCATCCATCCATCCATCCATCCTTCCATCCATCCTTCCATCCATCCATCCATCCATCCATCCATCCATCCATCCATCCATCCATCCATCCATCCATCCATCCATCCTTCCATCCATCCATCCATCCATCCATCAATCCTTCCTTCCGTGCATCCGTCCATCCATCCATCCATCCATCCATCCATCCATCCATCCATCCATCCATCCATCCATCTGTCCATCCGTGCATCCATCCATCCATCCATCCATCCATCCATCATCCAGGTCATTCTGTAGGTTCCATCTTTGCGTTTTCTTGGACGGCATTCAGTTTCTTTTCTCTAAATTCCTGGAAATGCATTTAAAGAAGCAGAGAATTTAAATCCCCTCATTCAGAGACGTTGCTGGCTGAAACTACATGAAGACTAAATGGAAATTAACCAACATTCTTGAGGACATGAGTAACTTTTGTTTTTATAAAACTAAAGTCCTTGTTTAGAAGTTGTACTTCTTTCTAAGCCAGACGTTAGTTTCAGGATAAGAACTTTTGGTTTTTGTCTCATCTGTGTTGTGATTTAGCTTAGGCAACCACAATATATATAGCGTCACTATGTATGATATTAATATTAATATTAATATTTCTATTAATATCAATATTAATACAGCCTCGGAGCACCACCTTACTTATTTGATATGTAATGGAAGCAAGGAAAACCATTAAAGTCTTAAATCAATGCTTAGATTGATTTAATGAAGTGATCAGTCTCAGGACGCTTTCATGAGTTCTCGCTTGAAGTGACTTTTCATGATACATCAGAAAAACCACAAACAACGACTAGTTAAGATAATACGGAGTATTTATTAACTAGTCTACAAACTACATGAGATAATGTATGTACAAGATATATACAAGAGATATGTGAGCATGATGATCAACCAAAAGTTATCCTGTGAAAGAAATGTGAGATGGTATGAAAATGAAACATAGATTAATTAAGCCTCAGTTAATTAATAACTGTTCAAAGAAAAAGAAGGAAGGATTTCTTAATCCAACTAAACAAAGTTAATCTGGGTCTGGTAAACCGTAGGCCTGGATTAATTCACTATCACCAACTTCTTGTGACATCAGATCATATTTCATAGCAAATGATCAGGATTCTCCTCAGAGGTTCCGTCTGACTGAGGTGCTTCACTCACGTCCTGGTTCTGCTGGACTGTTCCTCAAATCCTTTGGAAGATTGTCGGGTGGATGGATCCCAAAAATCTTCCCGATCTCCTGGAAGTTCGTCCGGCTCTCTGCGGGCTGTCAGCTCAGTGGTGGTTCTGGTTCGTCCTCTCTCTCTCATCTGTCTCCCCAGAGACGTGCAGCTTCAGGACTGATGTCACGGGATGGTTGATAGTACAGATGGTTTGGGTTAAAGTCGTCTTCTCTCCATCACTCCTTCCTGAGTGATCCGTGGTTCTGAACTCTGCTGAGTTCAGAGCAGGTTTCGTCTCATTCTTTCCCCATTGTTCCAAGTTTCTTCAGTTCTGCCTTTACTCCTTCCAGTTCTCCCAGATCAGTTCTCTTTCCAATCTCTCCAATTCTGATTCTCCCAAGTCAGAGCTTCGCGCTCTGCCTGGCAGTGGAATGTGGCTTGCAGCTGGTCAGCCAATGGGAAGCTGACAGAGTCAGGTTTCATCCCATAGTCAGACACATCTTGGATGATTATTTCACTATCCGTTAACCTTTATGGTTACAAACATTTGTGAATTCTAAGTGAGGCATGTGTAAAATGGATCAGTTATTCAGACATGATGAAATAAAATGAACACAATAAAATAAAATAAAGCAAAGAGCTGAATTATATGAATAAAGAAAGACATTGAATAAACAAATCAGCTAAACAGATAAAACAGGATTAATCTTGATGATTTAAGATTCCTGTAAAGAAAATACATGTGTTAGACATCATTTGATATGAGGAAGTCCATTTCTATCATAAAAGTGGATTTCAGCAGTTGGGTAAAGTGTCTCTTTCTTCACCTTTATGCAGCAAATCCTGGAATGCATGTGATGTGAATTTGGGGAAGAAACATGTAGTTTCTAATCACCAAAGTATATCATGTTGCATATCAAAAGAAAAGTCTTCATCATGAGATTAACATGAGCTTACTTTCCTAATAATATAAAACAGTTCTTGGATGTTAAGGACACATAACAAAATTGGCTATAAGGAACCAATTTATAGCAGGTCGTAAATACTGTGAAGGAGTATCTCCAAGCTTGGAGGATGGGTTCAAAGTTCAACAATTGGACTGTTTGTTTTACCAAAATGCAGGTCCTCTCCTGAGTTGCTCTCAGGACCGTAAATTAGTGATTACTCAGAGAAGGTCCTTCTCTGAGCAAAATTCTCCTTGGGACGTCTGTTTTACATCCAAATGTGGCCTTTATCAATCAGTATGTGTCCCAAAGTATATTTGGTTAGATGTGTGTATCCTTTTGCTGAGACCTTTGGGCTTGAGATCACTACATCTGTTAAACCTGGACTTGACATGAAAAAAGCTGAATTTAAACAGCTTAGTAAACATTATTAGAGTTTAGGTTTTTAACCTTTCAATTAAATGTTTCTGCTTTTTAGAGCTGAAAGAGGACTATCCAGAAAACACATAATTGAAGGTAAGACTTCCGGCTGTGGTTGTGAACGTCCTCTCTCTCCAGTAAATGTAAGTAGCCAAAGAGGGAAAATACTTCTTGTGTAGTAATAAATATTTTCACACACCATTCTCATCCTAACAGTGGAAGCAGAGTCCGTGTAAAAGGTAAAAACTGATCGACGGGGTAGATGGAGCATGACAGACGGTATCCCATCAGCCTCTGTGGGATAAACTGTGATGGATTGTTTTGGACCATTTAGCCGATTCAAATCACTTCACAGCATTTACAAATCATATTTTTCAAGATGGTTCATATTTACTGAAAACTTTCATTTCATACATCTTTGATATTGTTGTTTCATCGATACTGATACCAACATCTTGTCCAATCCAGTCCAACTTTATTCATAAAGCACCTTAAATTACCAAAAAAGAATAAAAAGTCATCAGTTTATCGTACTTTTTATTGATACAGATACTAACATCAGTTCTCTTTGTCCCTTACGGTGACTTATTATTGGTAATCAGGGTAGAACAGGTTCAAATTTACAACTAACTGCGCATGAAACTTTCCCGGTTTATTCCGCATAATAAGACTATTATTTTTTGCATTGCAAGTTTACTGAAAATGTATGTTTAAATATGCAAATGAGGTATAATAAAGCCAAAAATGCACAAATACAATTCGTGGGGAAGAAATGTGACAGCTGGATCAAGCCAAGTTCAAAGTTTTTATGATTTTTTTTCCTCACATTTTTACATCTGTCGCTAGTGTCTGAGGAACGGTCATGTACCTGTAGGTTCATGACCGTAGGTAAACTGTAGGTTTTCCAGCGTTTCTGTCCCGTCCAGCAGGTTTACGATCCAGCCACTAATGTCGTGTTTATTCAGAGACTTTATCTCAGCGGTCGACAACCTGCGGCTTTGGACCTTCAACAATGTCTCTCAAGAACATTGACTAAAAATGATAAAGAATCAAGTAATATTTAAATATACAGTATACATAATAAAAAATGGGAGTTTTAGCAGTGTTTCATTGGACGAACTGCACTGAATTTCCACAAATAAAAGTCTAGATCTGTTTCTCTTCTTTCTTCTTCTTTGTTTTTTTGTTTTGTTTTGTTTTTTTAGTCTTTTTTAGTTTTTTTAGGTGTTTTTTTGTTTGTTTTTTTTTTACAAATATCTACATTTTATTTATTTATACAGGTAAATCCCATTGAGACACACAGCGTCAAAAGAACAAAATCCCATAAAAGTGTTTTTTGTTTTTTTTGTAATGGTTTTTTTGTTTTGATTTTTTTCCAAAACCTGAAAGTAATAAAACTGTATTTCTTTAAAAATGACAACAAATGTTATAAGTATTTCGTATAAGAATTTATCAAAAATTTTAAATTTTTTTAATAAAAACTTTTAATTTCTTAATTAAATTGTTAATTAAAGGAAATCATTAAATTTTATATCTAATTAATTTATTAATTTATTTATTTTTTGACACCATGAAAAATTTGCGTCTCTGTGTGACTTTATTTTTGCTGGGTTAAGGCAAAAATGGCTCTTTGGATTGTAAAGCTTTGCAGACCCCTGCTCTATCTGGTAAATCCACAATGATCCATGATAACACCATTATTTATCCCATTTTCATCATAAAAAGATCGTTAATAGTAATTCCTTAGATCACTCGTTAGTTGAAAATGTAATCAGATTACTGTAATGTTTTACTAAGTAATCAGTTTCTGTTAAAGAATCACCTTATTGGCTCTTTCCCCTGAAATTAACCAGGTAAAAGGACTCGACTGAAAATGAGTGAAAAAGAGACAAAGAACCTTCAGGAAGGTGAAAAATAAACGTGTATGTAATCATGATTTATTCATCAAACAGGTCTCAGAGCATCTCTAGACAGGCTCCAGCTGGACTACGTAGATGTGGTTTTTGCAAATCGACCAGATCCGACTACACCCATAGAAGGTACCTGTCCTCCCCTCCTAGCATACATACATGAAAATTCAAATCTTTGACCGTTTACACGATGACGCTCCAGGATGAAAAACGTAGAATATTTTCCAGATGTGCCCATCGTGCAGACGGTGCTGGCGTTTTGTGGAGTCAAAAACACAAATAAGATTAAACCATGTGCTAAAGTGTAAATCTTGAAAACGCAAAAGTCTGTTTTGTAACTGAAAAAACTGTTTGTCATCACGAAATGATGACGTCACAAACAGGCGCCCGTGCAGGAAAACATCAACAGACAGGAAGAGGAGCAGAAATATTCATGTTTGGTCTTGATGGTGGCGCCATCTAGTGACCTGGCCTGCATACTGCATCAAAAACATGACATTTCACATCTGCGTGTCCACCTGAATGCAGAAAACAAAACTCTACTTTTGTGTTTTTCAAGTGGAGCGGTATCGTGTAAACGTGGCCTTAGACATATTTATTTAAAATGACGGCGTTTCAGCAGCTTTCATTGCATCAACCAGTAAAGCTAAGAGTGTAATGTGCCGACGGTGTTCGAGGGATGAAGGACGCTCCGGAAGCAAGCAGGGTATATTTACCCTGTCAGGTTAAAGGGACTTGAGGCAAGATTAAGAAACAAAACTCGCAACTGACGCTTCAGGTAACTGCAGCCACCAGCCAAGCCGCCACGGAGCACAAACTGAAGCTATGATGCTGTTTATAAACCTTTTTCTTCGTAGTTCCATGTTTTAGTGTCTTTCAGTTGATCTGGATCGTTTTCTGACGGCAGAAGAATCCATAACTATCACTTACAGTGTTTGAATTTACTGCGACCGTCTTCTTCCTGGATCAGAACTGTGGATGTAGCGTCATTTGACGTCACGTCTGCAGGGCAGCGCGGGAAATTCAGACACCGAATTACAGCTTTATGCAGCACACAGCCTGTTCAAGGCAAAGGAGAGAAACATGGATGGAAACGTTATTTTTGGTATTTAGCGCTTCATCACCCATTAGTATTAAAAAAATGGACATGCATGTTTGGATCTTTTTAAATTCTGTGAAATGAACTGTGAAAGAATAAACATACATGTCCAGTTTTTAATACTAATGTGTGATGAAGCGTTAAAAACCAAAAAGAACATTTCCATGTTTCTCTCCGTTGCCTTGAACAGGTTGTGTGCTGCATAATGCTGTGATTCAAGGCTACAGTAAACTTCTCCGACTGCGTAACCACGGACACCCCTCCAGCCATCATAGTTCTCCGTCATGCTGTCAGATACACAGTGCAATTTTCCGCCCAATAAGTAGGCGTCGCTACACAAGACTGACCTACTCATCTGACGGCGTCCGAGAGAGAAAGACTGTTGTTGTTGCTGCAGCTGAAAAACACTGAAACAGATACTTTTGATGCAAAATAGAGACGATGGGGCGATCTTGGTATTTCCTCACTTCTTCAGCCAAACGTTCTTCGGTTGGACTCATATCTACGTCTTCGTAGGCTAGCTGGTTTAAAAATGGCGCTGCTAGTGTTTACGTTGTGGTAGACCAATCACAGCCCTTGCCATCTCCGTCGTCCATTGACGGAGTGACTGACACTTAAGAATATTTTGTGCAGCCGGAGACGACAGAGAGGCTCTCCGTCGACGTAAAGTGCTCTCCGTAACCTTCGAATTTCATACAGTTACAGTGAATCAGAAGGTTTTCTCATTATTTAGGTTTCATGTTGAAAATCCAGATGTGAAATGACTTTGTTTCTGCTGCATTTCTTAGCAACTGTAAATAGAATGAACTCAGCTCCTTTGGACTGTGTTGCCAGAGACCGTGAGGGCGATGACCTTCGTCATCAACCAGGGCATGGCCATGTACTGGGGAACATCACGGTGGACCTCCATGGAGATCATGGTGAGTTAGGCCCAGTCTCATTTCAATTTTTTACCCTTTGCCACTTAAAATGGAGCAACAAGGTGTAGGGCTAAAAGACACCCCTATCCCTCTGTCCTAACAGGACTGAGACACCCCTCACCTTCTTTCCTAACAGGACTGAGACACGCCTACCCCTCTGTCCTAACAGGACTGAGACACCCCTAACCCTCTTTCCTAACAGGACTGAGACACGCCTACCCCTCTGTCCTACCAGAACCAAGACACCCCTACCCCTCTTTCCTAACAGGACCGAGACACCCCTACCCCTCTTTCCTAACAGGACTGAGACACCCCTACCCCTCTGTCCTAACAAGACTGAGACACCCCTACCCCTCTGTCCTAACAGGACTGAGACACGCCTACCCCTCTGTCCTACCAGAACCAAGACACCCCTACCCCTCTTTCCTAACAGGACCGAGACACCCCTACCCTTCTTTCCCAACAGGACTGAGACACCCCTACCCCTCTTTCCTAACAGGACTGAGACACCCCTACCCCTCTTTCCCAACAGGACCGAGACACCCCTACCCCTCTTTCCTAACAGGACCGAGACACCCCTACCCTTCTTTCCCAACAGGACCGAGACACCCCTACCCCTCTCTTCCTAACAGGACCGAGACACCCCTACCCCTCTGTCCTAACAAGACTGAGACACCCCTTACCCTCTTTCCTAACAAGACTGAGACACCCCTACCCCTCTGTCGTAACAAGACTGAGACACCCCTACCCCTCTGTCCTAACAGGACTGAGACACCCCTACCCCTCTGTCCTAACAGGACCGAGACACCCCTACCCCTCTGTCCTAACAGGACTGAGACTCCCCTACCCTATATAAGTCTGTGTCGAACATCATAGAAATAAAAAAGACTAGGGCCGTTTCTCAATCTGCGTACTTGTGCGTACTTGTGCGTACTTGTGCGTACTTGCGTGCTCGTGGACTCGTGAAACGTCATCACCCGCGGTCCAAGTCATGTTCCATGAAAAAGTTCGCTTCTCGGCAAGTACGCTGGAAATCCCCGGATGAAAACTTCCTCCGCCCATTTTACCCAGCATGCATCAGAGGAGGCTCGTGCGTACTTGGCCAGATGTAAATCCCAGCATGCACCTGCACACGCGCACCCTCCTCCTCCCTCCTCCGCCTCCAACAGCCAAACCTGGGCGATCATTTCCATTCTTTACTGTTCTTGGTCTTTTATCTGCAGCTCTTCCTCCCGCTTTTCTCTCACAGCTGTTTTAGATCATATAATTATGACCTGATAATCCGTTTGCATTAATGCGCTTATGTATTGTAAATAAATATAATGTACACGTTGGGAAAAAAACAAAAACTTCCACTTAGTATAATTGTTTTGGGAGCAGTTATTTCAATTGTTTTTATTGGTTTCAGTACCATCACTACATCTCCACAACAATCAATAACAAACAGCTGTAGCATAATACAATATTATTTTCATGTTGACAGACCTGCTCACTGCTGCACACCGTTGGTGGTGATGTCACAAGTTTGCGTTGTCTCAATCCGTCAAGTAGGCGGAGTCCGTGCTTGTGAACTCCACAAGTGCATACTTCCAGTACGTACCCAAAAGTCTGTACTCACAAGTACACGATTATGTAGTACGCACACTAGGAATTGAGAAACGGCCTAGAAGCAGCATAGGGGATTATCACGCTTACCAGAAGTTCCCGGATTTTGACACTTCCTCTTCCGGGCCATGTTAACGACAGCCGTTCCTGCTCTGTTATACTGTTTAAATCGGATAAACTCCAAACATACTTAAGTTTTCGTTCTAGACTGAAGTGATACTAAGGAAGAAGTGGATCAAAGCGATCGATTTGCCGCGGTGAAGGGCCGAACTTTATAATAAAACACACGTTTGTTTGTCACCGGTGGGGCACAACACCGGCACTTCACAGCATGCTAGCATTAGCCAGCTAGCGTTTACTGACGTGCTTAACATTGTGCGTCTTAAAACACACAAACATCTAAAAATCGGGTCTGTACCCCCCCGTTTCCAGTGGAACAACTGGGGACTGCCAAGAAAGGAGACGCTTTCAGATGCTTGTGTGTTTTCAGCCGCACAAAGTTAGGCACGTCATCGAGCTGGCTAATGCTAGCCTGCTAACACGACTGCGCAGTCTGCCGGCCACAAACAAACGTGTGTCATTTTATTATAAAGTTCGGTCCTTCACCGCGGCGAATCGATCGCTTTGATCCACTTCTTCCTTAGTATCACTTCAGTCTGGAATCCGTGAAAATTTCAGTAGGGTTGTCGTTTATTCACGTTATCTACGAAGTAAAGCAGGGACATTGAACTGGGCCGGAAGTGGGCCCTCTAAGTGTTTCAAACCGGAAGTTCGGAACACGGAAGCGTGATAATCCCCTATTGACCGCTGTGGGAGCTGACGAGCCGTGGGGCCGCCATCTTGGACCGGTCACCAGCTCTGTTCACTCACCTGTTCATAAGTGAGATAAACGAGCACAACTCAACGGATTATTAATTGATTTCCTCTGTTGCACAACTTAGACATATTGCTGTGATATAAGATGCTAGTTACATCGAAAAGACGTGTTTTTGTAATTTGCGTCCTGGTGGACTTAACTGTAATACAGTATCTTGTGTCTGTTTTCAGGCTGCATGATGTCCTCTGCAGAGAGACCGTACTGGTCTGTTTGACTTCATTAAAGATTTTATGGATCACCAATAACAATAGAGATATTTCTGGTGTTTGAGCATGTATGTCGGACATGTAAAACAAAACAAAAATCATACATAAATGAAATGGCCTAATCAATGAAAGAAATTAGAAACACAAAAATAGAAAACAAATTAAGAACATGTATTCAATTTATACACCCTAAAAGGGGTGAGGAATACAAACTTATTTTATGCCAAATTGTCAGCAAATCGATACTATTTAATTACTTAGCTTGTACAGTACGACTAATAATAGTCAATTATACTACTATTTCTACCACCACTACTGCCAGCAATTATCATAATACTACTTAATATAGTACAATATTGTATCACATATATAACAATGATAAAGTATAAGTATAATGTAATACTAAATACGACACTAAAACTCCCATGAATATCATGTCTATACTGATAATACTTCTACACTTAATAACAGTGACAATGGAAATATACATAAATATGTATCCTCATTTTTCTACTATTATAAAATCCACAAATAAACTTAAAATGATTCCTAAATACTTACTTGTCCAACACATTAATGACAGAAAAGAGTTATGAAATATTCAAAATGTATAATTACATCTGTAACAATATCAGAATCAGAATTACTTCATTATCTCTGGTAGGAAATTCTTTTTCTGCTTTGCTCCAATTTACAGACGTAGAGAGAGTAAAAGTACTTGTTAAAATAATAAAGTGCAAAAGTAAAAATAAAATAAAAAAATAAAAGTAAAATTGCAACCCTTACTATATCAACATTATACAAGAAATAACATAATACCAATATATATAATAATAAAAATCAGATAAAATCTCAGTATATACAACAGGCAGTATTTACAGTGCTCCTCAGTACTTATTATTATTGCACATGACCAGGTTATCGCACACAATGAGATTCCAAATACTGTAAGTAAATAACGAAATGACTACCAGAGAGATTAATTGTACCGTTTGATAGCGTGGTGAAAGTAAGCCGGAACGGTCCGGAACTGCGTTCCGGTAAGAAATGTTCGGACCTCTCCTACCGGAACGGAACCGGAACGCTACGCAAAGCAACTTTCACGACTGGTGGGCTGACCATCGGGAGCACCGAGACGTTTCGCGGTCTGCCCGCCGAACTGGCTGCTCAGTGATTGCACACAGTCAGGTCGCGCTTGATATTTAGATAAACAATCCGTCATGCTGCTCATCAGGGCATCTACTGCACCCCGCTGGAGCTCACACAACGTAACAACGCTGGACAGAAACAAACACACCCTACTGTCTCTGACAATGTTGGACAGAAACAAGCACACCCTACTGTCTGTGACAACATTGGACAGAAACAAACACACCCTACTGTCTCTGACAATGTTGGACAGAAACAAGCACACCCTACTGTCTGTGACAACATTGGACAGAAACAAACACACCCTACTGTCTGTGACAACGTTGGACAGAAACAAACACACCCTACTGTCTGTGACAACGTTGGACAGAAACAAACGCACCCTACTGTCTGTGACAACGTTGGACAGAAACAAACACACCCTACTGTCTGTGACAACGTTGGACAGAAACAAACACACCCTACTGTCTGTGACAACGTTGGACAGAAACAAACACACCCTACTGTCTGTGACAACGTTGGACAGACACAAACGCACCCTACTGTCTGTGACAACGTTGGACAGAAACAAACGCACCCTACTGTCTGTGACAACGTTGGACAGAAACAAACGCACCCTACTGTCTGTGACAACGTTGGACAGAAACAAACACACCCTACTGTCTGTGACAACGTTGGACAGACACAAACGCACCCTTAAGGTCTGTGACAACGTTAGACAGAAACAAACACACCCTACTGTCTGTGACAACGTTGGACAGACACAAACACACCCTACTGTCTGTGACAACGTTGGACAGAAACAAACACACCCTACTGTCTGTGACAACGTTGGACAGAAACAAACACACCCTACTGTCTGTGACAACGTTGGACAGACACAAACACACCCTACTGTCTGTGACAACGTTGGACAGAAACAAACACACCCTACTGTCTGTGACAACATTGGACAGACACAAACACACCCTACTGTCTGTGACAACGTTGGACAGACACAAACACACCCTACTGTCTGTGACAACGTTGGACAGAAACAAACACACCCTACTGTCTGTGACAACGCTGGACAGAAACAAACGCACCCTACTGTCTGTGACAACGTTGGACAGAAACAAACGCACCCTACTGTCTGTGACAACGTTGGACAGAAACAAACGCACCCTACTGTCTGTGACAACATTGGACAGACACAAACACACCCTACTGTCTGTGACAACGTTGGACAGACACAAACACACCCTACTGTCTGTGACAACGTTGGACAGACACAAACACACCCTACTGTCTGTGACAACGTTGGACAGAAACAAAAGCACCCTACTGTCTGTGACAACGTTGGACAGAAACAAAAGCACCCTACTGTCTGTGACAACGTAGGACAGAAACAAACACACCCTACTGTCTGTGACAACGCTGGACAGAAACAAACGCACCCTACTGTCTGTGACAACGTTGGACAGAAACAAACGCACCCTACTGTCTGTGACAACGTTGGACAGAAACAAACACACCCTACTGTCTGTGACACCGTTGGACAGACACAAACACACCCTACTGTCTGTGACACCGTTGGACAGACACAAACACACCCTACTGTCTGTGACACCGTTGGACAGACACAAACACACCCTACTGTCTGTGACAACGTTGGACAGAAACAAACACACCCTACTGTCTGTGACAATGTTGGACAGAAACAAACACACCCTACTGTCTGTGACAACGTTGGACAGAAACAAACACACCCTACTGTCTGTGACAACGTTGGACAGAAACAAACACACCCTACTGTCTGTGACAACGTTGGACAGAAACAAACACACCCTACTGTCTGTGACAACGTTGGACAGAAACAAACACACCCTACTGTCTGTGACAACGTTGGACAGACACAAACATACCCTACTGTCTGTGACAACGCTGGACAGAAACAAACGCACCCTACTGTCTGTGACAACGTTGGACAGAAACAAACGCACCCTACTGTCTGTGACAACGTTGGACAGAAACAAACGCACCCTACTGTCTGTGACAACATTGGACAGACACAAACACACCCTACTGTCTGTGACAACATTGGACAGACACAAACACACCCTACTGTCTGTGACAACGTTGGACAGACACAAACGCACCCTACTGTCTGTGACAACGTTGGACAGACACAAACGCACCCTACTGTCTGTGACAACGTTGGACAGAAACAAACACACCCTACTGTCTGTGACAACGTTGGACAGAAACAAACGCACCCTACTGTCTGTGACAACGTTGGACAGAAACAAACGCACCCTACTGTCTGTGACAACGCTGGACAGAAACAAACACACCCTACTGTCTGTGACAACGTTGGACAGAAACAAACACACCCTACTGTCTGTGACAACGTAGGACAGAAACAAACACACCCTACTGTCTGTGACAACGTTGGACAGAAACAAACACATCCTACTGTCTGTGACAACGCTGGACAGAAACAAACACACCCTACTGTCTGTGACAACGTAGGACAGAAACAAACACACCCTACTGTCTGTGACAACGTTGGACAGAAACAAACACACCCTACTGTCTGTGACAACGTTGGACAGAAACAAACGCACCCTACTGTCTGTGACAATGTTGGACAGAAACAAACGCACCCTACTGTCTGTGACAACGTTGGACAGAAACAAACGCACCCTACTGTCTGTGACAACGCTGGACAGAAACAAACGCACCCTACTGTCTGTGACAACGTTGGACAGAAACAAACGCACCCTACTGTCTGTGACAACGCTGGACAGAAACAAACACACCCTACTGTCTGTGACAACGTTGGACAGAAACAAACGCACCCTACTGTCTGTGACAACGTTGGACAGAAACAAACACACCCTACTGTCTGTGACAACGTTGGACAGAAACAAACACACCCTACTGTCTGTGACAACGTTGGACAGAAACAAACACACCCTACTGTCTGTGACAACGTTGGACAGAAACAAACACACCCTACTGTCTGTGACAACGTTGGACAGAAACAAACACACCCTACTGTCTGTGACAACGTTGGACAGAAACATACACACCCTACTGTCTGTGACAACGTTGGACAGAAACAAACACACCCTACTGTCTGTGACAACGTTGGACAGAAACAAACACACCCTACTGTCTGTGACAACGTTGGACAGAAACATACACACCCTACTGTCTGTGACAACGTTGGACAGAAACAAACACACCCTACTGTCTGTGACAACGTTGGACAGAAACAAACGCACCCTACTGTCTGTGACAACGTTGGACAGAAACAAACGCACCCTACTGTCTGTGACAACGCTGGACAGAAACAAACACACCCTACTGTCTGTGACAACGTTGGACAGAAACAAAAACAGCCTACTGTCTGTGACAACGTTGGACAGAAACAAACACACCCTACTGTCTGTGACAACGTTGGACAGAAACAAACGCACCCTACTGTCTGTGACAACGTTGGACAGAAACAAACACACCCTACTGTCTGTGACAACGTAGGACAGAAACAAACGCACCCTACTGTCTGTGACAACGTTGGACAGAAACAAACACACCCTACTGTCTGTGACAACGTAGGACAGAAACAAACGCACCCTACTGTCTGTGACAATGTTGGACAGAAACAAACGCACCCTACTGTCTGTGACAACGTTGGACACGCGCACCTGCCCCCCTCCTCACCCTCCTCTGCACCTTTGCAGATGCAGAGCGAGATCGAAAAGGCAAAAATAAAGCTGAGGAATCTTAAAAAGAAAGAAATAAGCACAGGCCAGAGATGTTGCAAAGTTCTGGAAGATAACCGACATGTTTGTCAGTGAATGAGCAGGTGAGACAACAGATCATCCAGCACCACCAGCTTAATAAGTAGGAGCTGATGGAGAAAACTAACTTGATAAAACAAAAGTTACAAACTAGTACAAACTAAACATGCAGGTGATGCTTTTAGATTTATATTTTACTTATGATACTCAGTATGCAATTAACTTTACAGGTGTAGATTATTTAAAGTGTTACTGTCATTCTGCAGAGGAACAACATACACTGAGTGACTATGGTTGACACAGTCTAATTTCTAACTAGTCTGGTACCTGTTAGATTAAAAATAGGATTAGTCTCAAGTTAAGGTGGACAATGGTTTAACCTATTTTATTTGATATGTGTGGTAAGTCCTTTGGCAAACAAATAAAAATGGAAGTAAGAAAACTCAACGTGTTCTTTCTCACAACAGAGAAAAAACTTGAGTGATGTTGAAGTTATTGTTCTGATGCTCTCTCTCCTGAATGAGTACTTAACCTGAAAATAAATGTAGCCTATAACTAGTCATCTATTGCATGACGTGTCTGATATGTTACATTATGGTCTTATGAATTTGTACAAGACTGAAAAATCAGTCAGAAAAGAGCACGCTCTTGGTATGATGCGAGCACGCAAAGCGCGTGGGCAAAAAAAAAAAAATTCTAGTTGCACAGTTCCTGCAAGAATCTGATCTTACTTTCACCACTGGGTAAAATGAGTATCTACATATGTACAATATATACACATTGTTTTACACACACACAGTAAAATATCAGTGAAATAAACTACAATATAAATTGTTTGTTAAAAAAAAAAAGTCTTCCCATAAATTGGTGATTATGGCTTCAGAGAAGTCAGACAAGCAGATGATGCAGAGCTCTGATCCTGGTAGAAAGAAAATAAACATGGTCTCATTTTACACAAATCATTTGGACATGATTTATGTCTGATTTCCATGATAATACATCACACCTGCAGTTATCACTGGTCAGTCACTGCTAGCTCTGAGTGTATCAGGACTGTGTACTCAACAGCATACTGGATTTGTACACTCGTTTAAAATCAGTATTGTGTTGATGTGAATGAACGTAGAGGAGACGGTGAAACATGAGAAACATTTTGCTGTAGTTAGAGATGATGCAGTTATTCTGTCTGTGACGTTTCCTGTTTAAACCATAGACTGTATATAATTACTGGACGTAGCTTCCGGTCTCTTCTGAATAGAGAAATGTGAAGCCAGGTGGGCGTGTCTTACCGTCGCCATCTTGCCGTGTCACGTACGTCGTCACTCCAGGAAAATCCTAAAATGGGCACAGCGCGGCCGCGGGGCAAATGATTGACAGCTGACGTACTGTGGGCTAAACGCTAACTGAGCTAACATGAAACTAAGAGGAGCTAACAAAGATAAGCCCCCTAAGCGGCATGGTTAAGGTAAGACATGCTTAGACTTGCAATTCGCTGACTAAACACCGCCGTTGTGCGACTCTGTAACAAACTGAGACCTTATTAAGAGCAAAGAAGGAGCTAACTAGGAGCCTCCGGTCGGCAGGCGGAGCTTCCGGTCTGCCGCATGTCAATCATAAGGACACGCCCTTACTTATCTGTAATTTGAAGAATAAATAACATCTAAACGAATGAGTTATAAAAAAATTCACCCCCCTCATAGTTGACATGAAGGTAAACGTGACCTAATAAACCTAAAATGATTTTTGAACCAGGCTGTAAACCTGTTTATTTCTGCTGTGAAGTCGGCGTTTTTAACATGGGAGTCTATGGGGATTTGCTCGCTCTTGGAGCCAGCCCCTAGTGGATGAAGGCAGGATTACACTATTTACAACGCAGAAGCGAGCTTCACTGTTCTGAGGCGGAGTTTGCCCCTTGGTTTAAACACTGGTCAAACAGGGTAGTACCAGTCACACCGGGATTATTTCTACCACAGCATCACAATATCAGCTGTAATCTGCACCAGTGTTATTTAATGTGTGAGTTCTCAAGTTTCATAGATGTTTACATGACATGACTTTAACAGCGAGCACTAAACGTGCGTGAGGCTGGCTAGCTGAGCGTGATTTCACTGGTGGACAGATTATTACAGGCCGGTAAATATTTTAATCACTAAGTACAACTAATATTGATGTTCAGGCTTACTGGTGGAAAGTAACTCCTGCTCTTTATTTCTATGTCGAGCATAAATGGACTTTTACCCAGGGAAAGTGGGGGGGGGGGGGCGGGGGGGGGGCAGATCAGCGTCATTAAAAAACTGAGGGTGCTATCTGCGCCCTTGGTTCAGATGATGAAGGTGTCACGAAAGTAAAAAATATTGGCATCAAAGACACTTTTCCACTTAAAGCTCACAGCAGCATTCAGAAACAGGCATTTTTACTGCAACAAAGCCATGTTCTACTGCAGATTACTAAAGAACGGAAAAAGCTAGAAACAAATGGTTTTTTTCTGACTAAAGAAGAGAGTCTAAGCTTTCCTTTGGTACATTCAGTGTTTGTATTGGCATAGTACACAATATTCTGTGGATCTCCCAAAATCAGTGAAAATGCTTAAAAATCCTGGCAATATGGAGCTCTGCTCGGAAAAGGTCTGGCAGTCAATGAGTTAAGTATACCACAGCCAAAATGCCAGGGCTTTTAACAGTTACAGCAGGGAAGAAAAGCAGGCTTCAGACAAATAAGTTAAACTGCTACAAGTTTTTAACTCTTATAGTAGTGGTATATTGTTTTATATATAAAATTAGCTCAGTAAAGTTTGGCCTGTTATTGGAAAACTCGGATCTATGTATGTAAAATTCTGAAAGTATGAGGAGCAGGGTAATTATGCAAAAGTTTGATTTTAGTCTGTTGTCATAATCAATGTAACCAAATAATACATTTTCCCAGCATAACAAAAAGTGAGGGTAGATATGATCAATACTAAAACGTGCAAGTTTACTCCATAGACGTTTTGTATGAGCAATGCCAGAACAGGTGAATCATTGTTTCTCACAGAAAGTGCATGATTATCATTTTTAAGTCTTTGAAGATAGTGACTAGTAGGTTAAACCTGTGCAACATTTAAAAGAAATTTCCTTAACCTTATTGTTAAAAAAGAACCTGTGTGGTAACAGCCAGACTTTGTTCCAGTATGTTGTTAACAAAACTGGACCAAAAGGACTGAGAGGAGGGTGAGCAGGTGACGTCCTGAAGAAAGAGCTCCCAAATTATCCGGTGCTGACGACAGAAACAAATCTTTCCAATGTTTGTTTCAGTGACCTTAGGAAGAGAGGGTGGAGTACAACTACCTACTCCCTGCACCGCCCCTTGATCAAGGCCGCCTTAATGGAGGGGCTTACCTGGGCTGGAGCCCAGGGGCCAACGGAGTTCAGGGGCCCATCATTTTGGGGGAAAAAATTGCACAAAAAATCAAAATGTTATGCCACTTGTCAGTTTTCCTGTCAATCACATTATATACAAACTAGAAACTGCTGATTGATGCAAATAAATCTGTTCATACCAAGCCCCGCCCCGCCCCCATGTGACAGTCTGATGATGCTCCATCACTTCATTTTTGAGGCAGGTGGAGGTTATGTCGGCAAAAATGACGGTGTTAGAGGTTTTCACAAGAAAATGACTAAAGAGCATCCTGAAGCTCTTTGGATTCTTTCAGCTTCACACAGATGACAGCGAGAAAACTGCTCATCCAACCTGCTGGGGAGGCAGCGGAGCCCACGCTGATGCCCGAGGTAACGGACGCAGGAGAGGAACACAGAGGTGGGGGGAGGAGGGGAGGCGGGCACTCGCTCATCAGAGAGAGAGGAGGGGTGATCCGGGCCTCTGAGGAAAACTTTGACCGTCTCAAAGTCCGCGCTCGCTGGGTAAAAATGGGACCGTCAGAATAAAAGTGCTGATATTTCTGCGTCAGAGCGCACGTGTCAGCCGCAAAGTAACGGCGAGAGTAAACACAGAACGGCCGCGTTACTCTGCACCAAACACGAGGGGGGTCATTATTTAGCAGAAGGCACTGACGTCCACGGCGACAGACTGGCCACCTGTCCAGGTATAGCTGCTTCTCACCTGATAATAGCTCCAGCAGCCCCCTGCGACCCCGCTGCGGTGCAGAAAATGAATTCTGACGTCTCCATAAAAACCATGATTGCTGATATTAATCCAGCCGCTGACTGTGGGACTGCAGACTCCACACGAGAGGAACAGTTCAATGGCCAACATGAATACTGGACACAGGTTCTATAGAGGGGGGGGGGCTGCAAGTGTGAAATATTTGGCTGAACGTGGACTTGATAGCTTTCAGGAGTGAACCGCATGTTTGGAGACTCCAACAATGGCAGTTATTTGAGCAGCATGAACTAATCCGCCAGTTTGATCCTTTCTTAAAGTTCAGCTTGATTTGTTGCTGCTGTTATTTATTTATTTATTATTTATATTTCATTATTAATTATTCATAAGATTTTACATTATCATTATTATTACTATTATTATTCAATCTGCTCACGTTATTGATACATCAATATCATGTCAAACTAAAAACAAACAGAACAGCTTTAGATATTATCTTCTATAATGAGACTTTTTTTAAAAAAAAAAAAAGAGGAAAAAAATTTAGTAAATTTGGTAAATGGACTGTATTTATATGGCGCTTTTCCAGTCACACTAACCGCTCAAAGCGCTTTACACTACATATTACATTCATCCAGTCACACACACATTCATACCCCGACGGGCACATCGGGAAGCAACTTGGGGTTCAGTGTCTTGCCCAAGGACACTTCGGCATGTAGTCTGGGAAATCGATCCCACAACCCTCCGGTTGAAAGATGACTGCTCTTCCACCTGGGCTACAGCCGCTGGACGGACGGGACAGGGCCTACGAAACTTCCTAGCCCAGGGGCCGAACGGTAGGCGGCCCTGCCCCTGATACATGCAGGCTGCGAGAGGCCCCGGGTTACCAGGGGGCCTCCGTTAGATGGTTCATTGTAAGAAAAAAAAGTTAGCTATAACATCTCGGCACTGATATAGGAGTGCGAGTGGTGTGACCTCACTGTGCCCCCCCTAAAACTAGTTTACTATTACTGTTTAAAAGTCACCGTGAGACGGATCGCGTCTCCTGCTGCAGGACAGGTGATGTTCGTGTGATCGTCTGCTGAAAGCATCCGTGGGAGCGCGCAGCCTTTCGCCCACTTCCCCTCGGTGTCGCCGTCTGCAGCTGCTTCTCTCAACATCAAACCGACGTAACTCAATTTCACGTGACATTACAGCCACGAAACTGTGCATGTGTGACACGTTAGTGCTTTAACTGATTAATTAGTGCAGACGAGGAGATGAGTTGTAACGATTTTCAGGGAAGTTGCTGCTTTACTGTTCTGGCTGCGTGTTGCCTTTTGACGTCCAGTTAATACGATTTATGTATTTAGTCATAACTAAAATGTCATTTCAACGGATGCCCATTGCTTTGAAGTGGATTAAGCCAAAATAGGCTTCAGAATAGTGGGATCTGATTGCCAAAAACTGAAATACTCCTGTAATTGTCAATGGGCTCTATGCACGACTCCTTTGTTTCCTGTCTCTCATTACTGGACGAACTGATTAATCCAGGTGTGCCTGACCTCAGTAACTGGCCAGACACACCTGGATTAATCAGTTTGTCCAGTAATGAGGGACAGGAAACAAAGGAGCTGCCTTAATTTCAAGAAGTAGTGGAGCTGTGCATAGAGCCCATGAAAAGAAAAAAAAACTTTTAAATTACTACAGTTTATCAAAAATCATCTAGATTTCTGGTAAACGAATCCCTTTCATCCCCTCCCACGCCTTTCTAAGGTGGAATTAAGCATCCATTTGGCATATTTTATCTTTCTAAGAACTGATTAATGTCCATGTCTTGCAGCTGAAAAGCTCTAATTCTACCATCAAATGTACCACAGTGTTTGGAAAACCCAAACTGGTCTGGAACCTGAACAATGTTTCTCTGAGGTTAGTAGAAGCTGCAGTGAACTCTTCAGCGGCTCGTCAGAGGCCGTCATCAGTTTTACACATCACCCAAACCTAGACTATGCACTCATACATGTTTAGGGGGTTCCGGATGGTGACCTGGATGTTATGGCTCGGGGTGGGGGGCCTCACTTTGGGTCTCTGAGAGGAGAGATTAGCATCGAAAACAACACAGGAATTCTGTAATGCTGTAAAAACTCAGCAAGAAAATGGACTTATTCTTGCAGAAAATACATTTATTCTTCCATATGAGACACTTGTGTGGGCTAAAGTTACGCTTGTAAATTAAAGACCGCACCAGCTACATTTTCTCATGAAGAAATGATAGTTTAAGGGGGATTTTGTTAATATTGTAATTGCAAATAAGAGAAAATCAAGACCACCTACCATAGAAATGATATGGTTGGGAATTACATTCCATGAAGAAGATGGACATTTTAGATAATGTTTTATCCAGTGTTTAATTTTTTTGTTGTGAAATCAACAGAGTTGACTTTTCTTTTAGAATATTCATTCATTAAAGCTGACTTTTTAAAGAGATGAGTGCGGTTTTCCATACAAAGTTTAACAAGGCTTTATCAATAGTTTTGCATATATGAAGGTCTACATCCAATGATAGTGCGACATAAGCTAATCTTGATATTCCCTCAGCCTTTGAGAGCAAAACTCTGCCTCTCAGTGATAAATCACGCAGGAGCCATAAGTTTAGTTTTTCTTAGTTTTTTTAATTATAGGATTAAAGTTAGTGAGGCAGTTTTGTTTCTCAATTCGCTCAATATTAATATCCAATCAGAGTCAAACCTCACGGAGACTTGTTGTGTTTGATTGATGAGCACTGTGACTGTGGAGGAAAGACATCAGGATAGGTTTCAACAGTATCAACCAGGAGAGCAAAAAGTGTCATGTTGCTGTTTTGCATGTCGTCAAACACAATTCTGGCTTTTTCAGTGAAGAAGTCACATGATTATTCTGAAAAATGCTTTTAAATGAAGCAAACAGTGGCATATAAATCCAAATGTATCTGATAGAAAACTGCCAGATTGGAGGTTGAGGGCGCTGGAAGTGTTCATTTTGGCAGTCTTGTAGAGGAAAAACTTGCAGTGAAGCCAAAAGAGACAAGCTGCTGTGATTTTACCCTGTTAAGTCTAAATCCTGGCAAAGGAAGCAGGGCTCCATGGAAGGCTGAACAGACAGATTTGACATGTTCAAAAGGTTTCGAGCTGCCAGCGAGGGCAGTCAGACCGCGAGGTAACCCCCTCCCTGAAGGGCCAAAGCAGGAAGATGCCAAAGGCTCGCATCGCAGAGTCAACCCTGAGGCAGGGTTCAGTATATTCTGAGTGTGTGTTAGGGTGGTGCTTCTTTCTAACGTCTGTATGAACGGAGGCGGATGTGCTGGAAGCCATCGCGGCCAGCAGCAGAGGGAGGCTCAGAGGTTTGGAAAAGCAGATGTGTGCATTAATTTGATGGGATGCGCTGATGCAAATGAGTTTTCTGTCCTTAAAGTGGAGATGAAACGGTCAACCAACCTAACTTTATTTACTCGACTGAGTCCTGGTCTGATCAATAATTATATACCAAACATGAAAAATAGAAGCATATAAAAGAAAAACAGCAAAGTTTTATGTTTTTAGGACAAGAGCGCCGCCATGTTGCAGTTCTCTAAGCTCTGATGTCACTGAGTTGGTTTATGCTCTGGCTCAACATTAAATCAGCAGGAATCAGCAGCTACGCTGCACGATAATCAACAAGCTGGAACATGTTTTAGAAGATTAATATGATGGAAAGCGAAGCTGGGGGGCCGGTCCAGCATCCAGATCCTGCACCGATGCTTTCCAGCCATCACACCCTGTGACTGAGGAGACAGGAAAACAGCAGGTACTGTAGGCTTACTAAGCTAACGGTAGTAACCGGTGGTTAAATGTAAAATAAAATAAATGTTATAGCGAGACAGGGATACGGTGGGAAAGATGCAAAGCATTCAGGCTGCGGGATGAAGACGGAGAGCGCGGTGTTTGGTCTGGACCAAACTGGACCTGCCGTGGAAAACGGGGAATCCCAGTGAGAACGTTTTTATGACGTCATTTCAGACCAACCTGCTGCAGAGCTGTTCTGTTCATCATCAGGCTGTGGGGAGGATTTATCAGTGTTGCCGTTTGACGTGTGTTTTACTCATTGACTGCCAGATCTTTTCTGAGCAGAGTTCTCCATATTGCCAGGATTTTTAACTCACTGGCTGCCATTCACGTGTGATCAGGTTAATTCAAATCCGAACATTAACTGCCAATCACGTGTTTCCACGTTAATTAAGGGTTTTAATCGGGGGAGCTGCTTTAATCTCTGGCGGAGCTTGTCAGAGAGAACCAAGTGCTGATCATCTTTATTTCGGTAGTTTTCATCTAATCCAGCAGATGGCGGTGTCAGACAAGCTTAAAAAAACCTACCAGGAAGTGATGCGCTTCCATGACGCTTCCTGTGTTGTTAGAGTTAGCGGTTGCTAGCCCAAGAAGTGTGCTGGACTCTGTTGCGAGTTCGTTTCTCAGTGTTGTATTTGTTGTTTCATAGAAGTAAACAGCTGTTCGGATGATGAAGGTGTTACTAAAAGAAAAAATTACATAATAACATTATGCCGTCCGTCATTTTTCGGTAGCATAGATACGTGAAATAAAGTGTCAGATTAATGAGTGTTCACCATAATTTACCGTGTTTTTGTTGTTGGGGATTAAATCCAGTGTTTTCTCCACCGTGGCAGCAATATTCCTCCTCTGCTCTGATTGGCCGATATTCCTCCCTGATACGAACACACTGACATCAGTGGACTGAGCAGCAGAAACGTCCAGTTTTGTCAGACAGCAGAAATCTTCATGAAATAAATGTCCGTGATCTTCTTCTTCACTTATTACCACATTAAAGTTTTCCTCCGATGTTCCAACAGCCAGGAATGTGACGTCCTTCCACATTTGAAATGAAATGAAATGAAATGAAAAATACTTTATTCATCCCCGAAGGGAAATTCAGTATTGTAAAAGCTCACTTTTTTTTTTTTTTTTTTTTTTTTTAAATAAACAAAAAGTCAGTTAGTCTTGTTCTTTAGGGTGATGGTTGCTGGCAGGAATGAATTCCTGTATCTCTCCGTCCTACAGCGAACTTGACGCAGCCTCCCACTGAACACACTCTGTTGATTCTTCACCGTGTTGTGGAGAGGATGGGAAGTGTCCTCCATCATCTTCATCAGCTTGTGAAGCATTCTTTTTTGAACGATCAGCTCCAGCGGCTCCAGAGTTATCCCCAGCACAGAACCAGCTTTCTTGATCAGCTTGTTTAGTTTCTTCAAGTCTCTGGTTCTGATGCTGCTTCCCCAGCAGATGCTGCAAAGCTAAATGCACTTTCTACCACAGACTTACAGAAGATCTGCAACATCTTGTTGCAGACATTAAATGATTTCAGCTTCCTTAAGAAGTAGAGTCTGCTCTGACCTTTCTTGTAGATGTAGTCACTGTTGCATTTCCAATCGAGTCTGTTGTCCAGCTGAACTCCAGGTATTTGTAGTTCTCAACCACCTCCACCTCCTCTTCCAGGATGTAGACAGGACTATGCTGCTTATTCTTGCTCCTCCTGAAGTCAACAATCATCTCTTTAGTCTTGCTGGTATTTAAGATGAGCTGATTGTTTCTGCACCATTTCACAAACTGATTGACAAGTTTCCTGTATTCGGCTTCTTGTCCATCACTAATACACCCCACAACAGCAGAGTCATCAGAATATTTCTGCAGATGACAGGACTCAGAGTTGTACTGGAAGTCTGAGTTGTACAGTGTAAAGAGGAATGGTGAGAGTACAGTTCCTTGTGGTGCTCCAGTGCTGCTGATCACCATCTCAGACACACAACCTTTCAGTCTCACAAACTGTGGTCTGTTTGTGAGGTAGTCGTAAATCCAGGTGGTTGTGGAGGATCCACCTGGAAGTTATGGAGCTTCTGACATAGCAAAGCAGCTGAATAGTATTAAATGCACTTGAAAAATCAAAGAACATGACCCTCAAAGTGCTGCCTGACTGGTCCAGATGAGAGTGGGCTCTCTGAAGCAAGAAGATGATGGCGTCTTCAACCCCAAGCCCATTACGATATGTGAACTGTAATGGGTCCTGAAAGGTGTTGACTTGCTTGTTGAGGTGAGCCAGTAAGAGTCTCTCCAGGACTTTCCTCATGTTGATGAATTTTTAAAAATTTTAAAAATTCATGAATTTCCTCCATGTTGTTCAGAAAAAAGTCCGATTCTAATATTTGTGCTAACTTGCAGTGACTCTGCGTCATTATCATGCAGCTGTTTGGTCGGCTCGCCGGGGATGGGGAAGAAAAAACGTACCGTGGCTCTTTCTCTGAGACATGTCACGTCGCGTGTGGACAGGTGGAAGTATCGGAAGTCCAGATGATGGAAATGACACTTCACCTCTCCCCCCAACAAGTGTTCATGTATCGACCAGAAGATGTCGGCATTGTGCCTAATTACCAGATGCGGTTAATAGCTTTGTGTGCCGTCTTTGGTATGCTGCTTTGGTGCAAAAAAAAAAACTATTTGAAATAGATCAATAAATGACGCTTAGCCTGGCGGGGGGGCAGGATAAGCCTGGCGGCCCACCAGGTTTCAGTAGTCAATGGTTCAGTAGTCCTTGGCCCATCTAGCACAAGTCCTGGGCCAAGCACATCACAAAGACTTGTCTTGGTCACAGATGCGCCAGCAAGACGTGCACCAACAATTTGTCCTCTTCTGAACTCTGATACAATGTTGTATGCATTGCAATGTTTTGAGCAAAACTGTGCTTTTTACCTGCTAATTGAACCTTCACACTCTGCTCTTACTGGTGCAATTAATGAATATTTGCCACCAGGCTGGTCTGATTTAGCCATGAAACCTCCCACACTAAAATGACAGCTGTTTCAGTTTCATTGTCTAACCCCTGTACGTTGAAATTGACAAAAGTAACAATAAATATAAATTCTATGAAAATCATGACATTGATTTTAAATTGTGTTTCAACTAAAGTATTTAAAACAAACAAAAAAATAAAACAAGTAAACAAGCATAATGGGGCTTGAAAGCAAAAAATTTTGTTGAGCAACACTTTAGAGACAAGACTTAAACTTTTGTTGTAACAATCACTGCATTCAAGTGTTTCTGTAACGTCCAATCAGACGTCTGCACCTGTTGACAGGTATGTTGGTCCATGTTCATGGGCAGGTGCTTTAATGTGTTTGTGACAGTTTTGTTTGTTTGATTTAAAAGTATATATATTTTTCCAACCACAATTCAAAAGCAAATTATAATTTTGTATTTTTTAAAATTTATTATCAGTTTCTTTACTTTCTTGTTATTTGAATTACTATTGTCAATTTAGCCTTTTCTTTAATTGGAGGGTCTGAATGATTTTGAGTACGACTGTATATAATTAGACATTACTTGATTCTTTATCCATTTTTAGTCAATATTATTGAGAGCCAGTGTGGAAGGTCTGAAGAACCACACAGGTTGCAGACCCCTACTCTACGTAATAAAAAGTAAGCATACCTTCAACTTGTGCTTAAAATCTCTTACTCGTACTTTTCATGCTGCATTCACGTAAAAGCAGGCAGACAGCAGATGGACGACAGCCGTTGCATGTAAAGGCATCAACGGCCTCTATGTGCAGACGTGGTCTGTCCGTTACAGTGGCTTCAGTCCACATCTGATATGTTGTCATGGCGATGTCGTATTGTTTTCCCTGACCCATGTTTTACCGTCTTTCTCTCAGCCTCTGTGATTGAAATGACATCTGGTTTGTTATCAACGGCCATCTGCCCGACTGCACCTGAACACAACATCAATGCACCGTGGTAACTTCAAAGGCATCACCTCGACCTGAGCCGACAACTCCGGTGTCTCCGGTGAGTTTCTGTGGTTTCCTGCTGTCACGCTTCCACTGAACGTAAAAACACGGCAACACGACATGGCAGCCTCCACCGAGCCTGCCAGTTCCATGTAGATAGAAATGATACACTGAAAAAGGTGAATTAGAGCAGTTGTTGACAGTTGTTAACCCTTCCAGCCTTTAAGGACAACCTGGGCTTAGCCGGTGTATCCTTGGCTAAGCCCAGAGTCGGTGTAAATTTGAAAAAAAAATTAGGCGAGCTTTTCTCTAGTCTTTCGCTACAAAAATGTGTTTTAGAAAGCAATAATAGACATAATGGAGTGGATAAATTGTCATTTTAATTTTAAAAAAATTAACTAACCACAAAATCAACTGTAGTGGAGGAATTGCGAGGTACTGGTTCAGGGTTTATCACCAAGTTCACACTGGGGTGCCGGCGAGAGCACTTCTTAAAGCCAATCAGAGCAGGAATTAAAGGCTTGAGACCAATGCAGTTTCTTCCTCTTTATTCTCTTAGAGGTGAGTACAGGTAAGTTTGCCTGTGGCTTGCGAATGGTTTCCTATAGAAATAATAACAGAATACAACTTAAGTCGTAGTGAACATAAATAGATCAGCTGTGTGGAAGGTGAAACGCTTCTGCCCACTTGTCCAACTCAGGGGACTGCGGGGGGAGGCTCAGTTTCAACCAGAGGTGGCATATGCCTTTAAGCTATAAAAATCTGCTAAAATATGTGGTTTCCAGTAAATTCTGGACGCTACCCACTCAGGACACTTGGATTACATTGGACGAGCAGTATGGAGGAATATTGACAAGTTTTGTGGACTTTTATGGACCTTTTGGGTTCAGTTGCTGCTGATCTCCATTATATGAAAGTTGGGGGGAAACAAAAACCTGTCCGATCTCCGGCTGCATTTGAGATATTAAAAAAGTGCTCCAGAGTCTTGCTCAGCACGAGGGGGAGTAGAAAATGAAGGATCATCATTCTGTGGGTGTACTATTCCTTTAAGTCAATGTGCTGAGTTTACCTTCCTCCTCCTCGGTCGCCGCCGGACTGGCTGCATGTGTGTTTGACAGTATCAAAACAACGGTTTCACCCATATTCTACTGCGATAGAATTTTCTTATCACTCCTAACGTTACATCGGTATAACCGTGAACGGTATGATATGGTCCAGCCCTACGTTTTCTTCTTCTGTTAACTTTTATAATTTAGATTTTATTTCCACAACTTACAATTTGTTCAGTTTTGATGCATGTTTTGCCATGATTTTTTGTTTCAGAGGTAAAGCAAGTTGATGTAGAATCTAACCTTTGGATCATTGAATCTGTCCATAATTTTTCTGGGGTTTTTCCTTTTTTCAATAATTTCTTTGGCTTTGTCCTGTTTTTGTTTTGTTTTTAAATGTTTAGCTGTATTCTGTCATGAAAAACAATGAGTGGAAATTAAAATGGCTAATTGGCTTGTGCTCCAATATGCTTCCCTTTAAAGTGCATGACAACTGGACAAAGAATGAATATCTCCAGAGGCTGCAAGCTCCTTGATGTTCAGTCATTTACTTCCTCTATTTGGAAAATTATAGAACTTAAGCAGTCTTTAAAAATATTGTTCTTTTTCTGTTTTTTTTTCTGTCTCCCACCTTTTTCAAATTTAATGAAAGCATTGGACATAAAGAGCCAGTATTCTCAGGAGCGTTTGGTTCTTCAGTTTGAACTTTGAGTAATTATAAAACCTATAAAGTCATATTCACCTACAGTCACTTGCAAACAGCAACGTGTGTCTCCATGCAAATGAAACCGTAGTAAAAGGTTCAATGCTTGTCTTTCATTCTTGTTTCTTTTACTCTTCTCTGATCTTTCTTCATCCTCCCAGTGTCCAACAGTTTAGCTGTTTCCTGCTGCACACGGTGCCAGAGTCATCTGTGGACGTGCCTACTTTCAAAGGGAAACGCTGTAACTCATTACTGGTGAATTAAGTTTGGCCTGGCTGCTTCTGAAAATGGGTTATATGCCTGACTCCACTACTTTCTGAACTTCAACCAGCTCCTTTGTTTCCTGTCTTTCATTACTGGACAAACTGATTAATCCAGGTGTGCCTGACCTCAGTAACTGGCCAGACACACAGCAGTTTGTCCAGTATAACCCATTTATAGCAGCAACTCTGGCTTGTCATTGTTCCTTTATCTTCTGCTGCAAAAGGCCATGGATATCCAGTGAATGTTGATTTTATTGTACATTTATACAAATCAAATATTTTGGCAGACCTTTTGGTCTATTCCCGCTAAATCAGGGGTGGCCAAACTTAAGCTGTGTCCCTTCTCCAGCACACCTGAGTTACAATCAGGCCCAGAAATATTTGGACTGTGACACAATCTTCATGATTTGGGCTCTGCATGCCACCACTTTGGATTTTAAATGAAATAACATTGGGGGGTGGCTGGGTGTCAGTAGTGACCCTGACCACCCCCTCAACAACCATTTCTCCCTGCTGCCCTCGGGCCGCAGGTACAGAACACTGAGGTGGAAACGGGCACGCTTCAGTAAAAGCTTTGTCCCTTCTGCCATTGCTGCCCTTAACTGCTCAAAGCGATAATCCTGCTTCCCATTATTTGCAATGTGTTTCCTTATGTGTTTATTCTGTCTTCAGTGTTGTATGTATGTTCTGACAGTGCATGTGAAAAAGAATTTCCCCTGGGGACAATAAAGGTCTATCTATCTATAACAACAGAATTGAAGTGCAGACTTCAAGGTTTAATTCAAAGGGTTGAACAAAAATATACGATTAAACATGTAGGAAATGTAGCTATTATACAAACACTCCTCATTTCAGGGGCTCAAAAGTAATTGGAAAAATAAACATAACCCCAAACAAAATGTTATTTTGTCGAGAATCCTTTGCAGGAAATGACTGCCTGAAGTCTGGAACCCATGGACATCACCAAACGCTGGGTTTCCTCCTTTGTGATGCTTTGCCAGGCCTGCAGCTGTCTTCAGTTGTTGCTTGTTTGAGGGTCTTTCTACCTTAAGTCTTGTCTTAAGCAAGTGAAATGCATGCTCGATTGGGTTGAGATCTGGTGATTGTCTCGGCCATTGCAGAATATTCCACTTCTTAGCTTAAAAGACTCCTTGGTTTCTTTTGCAGTATGTTTTGGATCATTTACCATCTGTACTGTGAAGCGCCTGTCATGGTTTTTGGTAAACTCCTGACCCACATGCAGAGAAACTCTCAGGGAGTAAATGGAGAAGTTAAATAGTATTCATTTACAAAGAATAGTGTAACTGAGGTTGATCCTGGCTGGGTTGTCAGTGTGGGGATCCGGGGGCTGGGGGGAAGTGGATTCTGAGGTGAGGGGTATTCATGGCTGAGGCTGTGACGTGGAGGTGGGGAACAATGGAGGGCTGGAGAACCAGATGCTGGCTGCTGCAGAATGGCTGGGGTGGACAGGTCGTACAGAGATGTAGCTGGGAGATGAAGAGGAGTGGTGGTCCAGGAAGCAGTGTGTGCCCGATGAACTGAGACTCCGAAGCATGTGTCGAGAAAAAGGGGGCGTTTCTAATGAGGCTTCGTATCGGACCTTGTGTTGTCAGCATTGGAATCACGTGACAAACGCAAAACGAGGCCTCGGTTTGTGCAGATGACGTAACGTGTCGGTCTGTGTTTCACATCCGCACAAGAAACATTCGCAAGTCGCTAGATTGAAGTTGACGGATATTTATCCGAGCTGAAAATACAAGGACAGAATATCCTCTGACATACAGCCACAGAAATCAACAGTATTATCAGCTTTCCCACCGATTTATGTTCCCCTGCGTCACCTGCCCATGACGGAGACTATTTGAAGATTATTTGTATTAAAAGAGGTCGCCAAACTGAACACTGAAGAAGCTAAACAGATTTCAGCTCCATGTCACCTCATGAGTGAAGTTACATAAGCACTGAACTCAACACATAAGTAATTCTCTCCATTACAACAGTTAATGCATGTTAAATATAAAACAATATAACATGATGGAATGCTACTGCTTTATGTCAGATCATGCAGTCATGGCCTCAATGTGTTTCCATGGTACACTGGTTAGCATGCCTGCCATTTATTTGGGAGTCTGTAGTTCAAACCCTGCCTGCGCCTTCTTTCTTATCTTGTAACATTTTGATTTCAAAGCATACCTTTAATTAAGTCAAATACTTAAAGGCACGATTAATGCACATAATAAATGTTGGATGCTGATAATTTGTTAGATAAATCCTTTATTTCCTGGTCATGGGTACTAGTGAGATGGTTTGAGTGCAGTATTGTTCGGCCTGCTTTGGACCCATTTGGACATTTGATGTCACTAAAGAGAAATATGAATGAAACTCTGGGTATTGAACCTTTTCCCGACCCAATGGGCTGGAAAGCCTCATTGCTTCAGGAAGCTTCATTTGCCCATCACTACCAGGAAGCACGGAAGATGTTGGGACAATGTTGGGACTTGACTCTGGATGTTACCTTCACAGGTGAAGAAGCACAATTGCTACAAGTTACTCAAAGATTGGCTTAATGTTACCACTTGGACAACACTCAGGCAATGAGTGACTGGCAACCAGCTTCTTATCCAGTGAGGTGTGGAGGTGTGTTTTCAACACACCTGCAGGGAATGAGCCACAGCCCAGCAGCAGTTACAGGATGCCCTCTGGTGGAAACCTGCAGGAGATGAAACCGGCCAAAGCCCCTTCCCTGACAGCACCGTCCAATCACATGCACAAGTCTATCGATTATTTTCAGGGGGAACTTCGGACTCTACCTTTAAAGAATACTCTGAAAATATGTATTTTTTTAAAAGTGAGATTTTCAGTTTGATGTAAACTGAGTATAAGTAGAACTTACAAATCATGACAAAGTAAAACACAATGGCAAAATTGATGAATACAAGTAAAGGTTACTTGAGTTTTTCTGATAGGAACTCATGCATGTTTACTTGAAAACAACCCTTCTGAAATTTACTTAACATTTTTGAGTGCAATAGGCTTTATGCACAACTCCGCTATTTCCTACAATTTCCCATTGGTAAATTGTATCTAACGCATGTATACTTTGAGCATATATACTTAAAGTATGCAAAAGAGTAGATACAGAGTCATAGACGGAACAATGAGTACCATACTTTCTGGACCATTGAGCACACCTGGATTTAGGCTGCACCCAATAGAAAATGAATGAGATTCGTATACAGACCGCATTTGTCCATAAGCTGCAGGTGTTCACACTGTAACATGAGAAATTTACACAGATTTTTTTTTTTTAAACTTTAATTAGGTAGTCTACCAAATCCAGACCTCTTGTGCCGCTGTCTGGAAGGTTTTCATTGTGTCCCGTGCCAACACACCTTTGAGACTTTTGCAGAACTTCGTTGGTCGTTAGAACATTTGATTTGTGCTGAAGGTGTGCTGAAGCAGGGAAGTGTTGAAAACTTTTCGGACACTGGCCCAGGAGGTCCGGATTTGGTAAAGCCTCATACTGTAAATCAGGGGTGCCTAAGTCCAGTCTTCGAGAGCTACTATCCTGCACATTTTTCCCTTCTCCAACACACCTGAATCAAATGAAAGCTTGTTACCAAGCCTCTGCAGAGCTGAATGACATGTGCAAGAGGAAAGTAACTATTTGATTCAGGTGTGTTGGAAGGAGTACTCTCTAAAGGTGGATTTCCACCGGGTCCGTGTGCAATGCATTACGGCTGCGGTGCGACTTAGAGCTCACCTCCATGGAGCGGCAGCTGCCGCCGCAACTGTGTCAGACACGGCGCACCCACGACTGCAGTCCATGCTACCCAAGATAAATCTGATGAATTACATTTGCAGGATCACATGATAATGATCAGGAGGGCTGGATAAATGTTGGTGTGGGTGCAATAAATGTCCTACATGAAGTCACTTTTACTGCATTTTCCAACTTAAACCAGCAGATGCGTTTCAATCAAACTAAAGCATATGCACGGTGGTGTGGTGGTTAGCACTGCAGCCTTACAGTAAGAAGGTCACTGGTTCAATTCCTGGCTGGGGTGAGGGTTCAAACAATTCCAACAGCAACCTTCCTGTGTGGAGTTTGCATGTCTCCGGGTACTCCGGCTTCCTCCCACCCTCCAAAGACATGATGTTAGGTTAATTGGTCACTCCAAATTGTCCCTAGGTATAAATGTGAGTGTGTCTGGTTGTCTGTCTCTCTGTGTTGGCCCTGTGACAGGTGTACCTACCTCTCACATGATAATGGCTGGGATAGACTCCAGCAACCCTGAACTGGTCCAGAAAATGACTGACTGACTTACCATGCATAATCTATCCCAGAAATTGATCATGCCATCACTTTCTTGCTTTCTTGGCCACAATAAGACTTAATAATCCAGTTTGGGTGTAGGCTGATTCCATTTCTAACTAATAGTAGTGCAAACCTGCAGTCTGTTCTGTGACATAGGTGCACAAATCATTTTTAATTAGTCTCAACTTTGAAAAGCTTTGCTTGCCCGATACCACCGTTAGAGGAAGAGTTAATAAAATCCTGAGCTCAATCTCACTAATCCCCTACTTTTATCTAGTCTATATGACCTAGACAGAGAGATGACAATCAAATGTGATTAATGTTTTTTGGGTTTTTTTTTTTAAAGACACACACGCGCGCACACACACACACACACACACACACAGCAGGAATGCAGGCAGAGGTCCCGTGCGGATGCACAGGTCTACAGTCCATGGACGTCTCTGCTTGACCTCTTCTAACCTGGAGCCACTGGTGGTGTCACTGTAGTTTCTGCCATCACAACTCTCTGGGAGGCTTTTATTCTTAAGTTTACCGGATGCTTTACTCTGCTCCGCGTCTGGTTTCCCGTCTGGTCTGATCTGTGCTGCAGAGCTTTACGCGCTCTGGGAGCGTGCTGTGCCAGAATAGACCCAACTTCTATATTTAGCGGAGCGGCACGCCGAGACGTACCTGGGACGCATGTGTCATGTGTGGGCCACACCACCGACTACGGCTGCTACTTGCTCTGGAAGCCGCACCATAGCCGTAACGCACCGCGCACGCCCCCGGTGGAAATCCGCCTTAACAGTTGCAGGATAGTAGCTCTCAGTGTCATGACTCTCATTCCTGCGACCAGACCTAATCAGCCTGATTCAGCACTCCTGTGTTTTCCACCTGATTGCTTCCTGGTTCCACCCATTCATGCCTCTACAAAAGCTCTCCCCAGTCCCTTTCTCCCTGCCAGATAATCAACTGCCTGTTCGAGTCCAGCATTTTTCTACTTTTTGCTCCACGTTGCCGACCTGGTATTTGTCCCCAGATCCCCCCCTCCTGCCTCACCCTCAATGGATATCGACCCATGCTCTGCCTTTGACCACCGAATCTTGCCTGCTCCCCTGAGATAAGAACCTGACGTCCGCCCACCTGTGTATCGACATTTGCCTGTTTTTGACCACGTTTCTGGATCCGGGACTTTCAGGTCCAGCAAGTTCAGCATATGTCCTGGCTACTGCCCTGGAGTCTTTGACCTTCCCCACTCAATAAGCTCAGTCTCAAACATTACTGCAGACTTCTCTTGTGTGTGTGTGTGTGTGTGTGTGTGTGTGTGTGTGTGTGTGTGTCTGAATTCCCGGGTCCTTGCTGCTTCCCGACACTCTAGGTCTGGACTTGGGCACTCCTGCTGTAAATGTTCTTTGTTTTTTCGTTTTCCTGAACAGTGCCTGTAATACTGCTGTCTTCGAAACCAGTATCATCTGATTAAATCAGTAGGGTTTGATTAAACCTGTTTGATGGGAATAAACAAGTATGGTCTGATTAAACCAGTAGGGTTTGTTTTAAATTACTATGATCAAACAATCATTATTTAAAGGGTATAAAACATTGTGTTTTATATCTTTTCGTTTTATATCTTTTCTATTTTTATTGTTAAAATTGATATTTAGTAGAAATATCTGAACTACTGCTGTTAAAATAGCTGATTTGTTTAAAGTATAACTGGAAAATATGGAAAAGCATGAGTTGGTATTTGTTGAACATATTTAGCCACAGTTACAATGACTTCAGTCCTCATCTCTGATATGTTGTCATGGCGATGTCATATTGTTCCCCTGACCCATGTTTTACCGTCTTCCTCTTGGCTTCCTTGACTAAAATGACATCTGGTTTGTTACCAACGGCCGTCTGTCCAACTGCACATGAACGCAGCATCAGTATAACGCTCAGTTCCTCCTCATACATACATATATACATGTATATATGTATGTATGTAGCCTGTGTGTGTATGTATATGCATATGCGCTTGTCAGCAAACTTGTACAGCACCTTGGGCTCTCTATGTTGTTTTAAGTGTGCTTTATAAATATATTTGACCTTGACCTTGACCTCACTGCACCACCGTGACTTTTCAAATGCATCACCTCGACCTGAGCCGACAACTCCGATGTCTCCGGTGAGTTTCTGTGGCAACACGACATGGTAGCCACCACCAAGCCAACTCGTTAGATGTATATGCAAATAATACGAACGGCAAATTCAGAGCTTACAGAAGCACTTCAGATTGTTGATGGGAGTGATAACTGATAAATGGAAAAACATTTTTGAATGAAATAATCGATTTTTGTGAATAGATAACAGAAGAACTTACACAGTGTATTCCTTTACAGTGCTGATGACACGTTTTTGACATTTTCTCCATGTTTTATCGACCAAAACGTTCTTCATGATGATCTATGTAACAGAAACAGGTGCAGCTGCATAGATGAGTTATTAGAAAGCATCACTACGTTTCAGGACCTGGCGCTGTGGGCCGAAACCGGGCGTGACGTCTGCCAGAGAACGTTTTCAGCTCATTAAACATTGAAGTCAAAGGCTTCATAGCAGTTTTAAAGTTCCTTTTCCAGTTTTACAGACAAACAGCAACGACTCAGCCTTCTGTTGTATTACCAGTTAATGTTTAAAGGCTCGTAAGTACAGCGTTAGTTTATTTAAGTTTCCTACAGATCCAGAATTTTATTTTGAAGTGGATAAAGCAGCAGGTTGGACTTACCGAGCTAACTCATTAGCCAGTTAGCCGCAAGCTAACGCAGGTAACGAGTGCCTGTCCTCTGTCAGCCTGACTCTGTCAAACCTGTGCAGCTCCTTACAGTTCTGAGTCGCTCGGTGTGTCGGCATCGCAGCTTTTAGCTGAACCGAGTGGACTTGAGGCTGGAGACAGACTGTAGGCAGTTGACTACAGTTCTAGTCCAGTTCTAGTCTGTAAAATGTGATTTCCCCAAATTCATGATCAGCATCATCAGTCTTCTGAACTGGCTGATGATCCACCACAAACCAGTTCCAGTCCAGCTGTTCTGGAGCATCTTGAGAGAACCACATCTCCTTATCTTACTGACGTCATGTCATGGAGGTTAGGTTTGCTAGTGAAAAGCTATTAGCGTTAAGCCGAGCTTCCTAAACATCGGATATTTACATAAAATAATACATAAACGGGGGAGTGGGTAGCGTAGTGGTTAACATCGCGGGCAGGGGCGCAGCAGACCTGGATTCGAGTCCCCGACATGACACTCAGGTGAACCTCTGTGGACTCTTGAGCAAGGTCCTCAACCACCCCACCCCCTGCCCCCCTCAAACCGCTCCCCGGCTGCTTTAAATTGCAGCCCACTGCTCTCAAGTTCAACCTGAGATGGGATAAATGCAGAGTATGAATTTCCTAATTGGCTCGCTAATTGGGATTAATAAAGTATATCTTTAGATACACGTCTGATTAACTTCTACCTGCACAGGACTGCTGATTTTGTCTTGGTGTGTTGTTGTATGGCAAAGTTACTGGAAGTGAAGGTCGTGTCATCAACACTTTAACATAAAAATCATGTAAGCCATAATGAAAAAAATTTATTAGGGCAACTATATTTTCATGGTTAGCTGTCCATTATCAGCTTGGTAAAAAAAAAAAAAAGATAAAGCTGAACCCAGTTACAGAAGTAAAGAAGTAACATCTGCTAGATTCTTACATAAGGTTTGTCTTGAATTAAATCAGAAGAAATGTGAAAGAAATTTGTGCTATTTTACTTTATTTAAATAATTTTAATCATGTGTCTCAGTATAATCCTGTATAAATCACACAAGTGCCTTATGCTCTGATCAGGCAGCAGTTTTGTGGAGTTGAAACAAAACACACATTTATGTAAAAAGCTCTGTTGGTCAGAACACTTGTTCTTCTCTGGTATGTAGAAGCAGATAACGTGGAAACTTAAGGGACTCCCTAACACTAAACTCCCTTGCCAAGTAAGCACACAGCAAAGTGAAAATGTCAACTTCTCCATCTGCAGTGGAATAATGAATTATTGTTATATATTCTGTCTTGCAACTAACTAATTGTAAGTTTTTATCTTTGGCTAACTGCATTTTTATTAGAGACTCAGCAGAATGAAGTGTTTGCTTCACCCAAGGACAAGATAAGTAACCGCTGATAACAAGCAGGAGTGTGGCAAAGACATTTCTGTCCAGCAACATTTAGAGAGTGTGAAGTTATAAAAGCTTGTGTTTCATCTGATACGAGAGAATTCTCTGTTTGATTTTCTGTGAGACGTCTCATGTTGTAATAAATCTATGAAGGCATAAACGGACTCGACTCAAATTCTTCCACCTGAGAGATCATTTTTTATTCCTCAACAGTAGATTAAATTATATCTGTATAATTATATCTTCTTGACTGAAAACCAGCTAAAAATATTCTGCCCACTGAAGATAGAAATTTATCGGGGGGAAGTGACCATCATTAGTGAATTTAGGTCATGCTGGAATGGTGGAAGACATTCATGTGGGTTCTGCAGCAATGACTCAACAGGTTCAAATGTACAGTCCATCAAGTAAATTATCAGGAGTGCAGAAGAGCAGATTACTATATTCTGGATCCCTACTGGACACAACAGCGCGTGACCTTTACCATCTCCACTCCACAGTACCCTGTTCTTTCTGAAGCAGTTATCTTCCCCCGTCACATCAAAACCTCAACCAGAAAACCTTTTTAAGGTTATGACTAATGCATTCATCTCATTTAGAAGTTGTACCTGTGAAATGATGTAATTTCACATAATGTAGTATTGTTACATCGGATAAGATGAAGTAAATAGTCTTTTGTTTTGTTTTTCTATTCATGTTTCTTAAAATAAGCTTAAATGTTATACACACTTAAGCAGTAAGCAGGGAAATAAGTACAGTCTGTGTTTTTTGTCAAAGCCAGTTCCAACCTGAATCATAGGCCTCTATGAAAAATACACACCGAGTCTGCGAAGAGAGAGACAGAAGAAAACAGGGAGATTACTTCAACAGGCAACCACAGCAACACAGTGGTTCACTTTACTAGGTACAGTTGTGTGAAAAAGTGTTTGCCCCCCTTCCTAATATCTTACTTTTTTGCGTGTTTGTCACACTTACAGGTACTTAGCCTGGTACACCAGCCTGACTAATGCCATGTATGAGATACACGGCAAGTCAGTCTGGGTTCCCTCCATTGGAGACTGATGTCCACTGCGAGACGAGAGGCGGGACTAACAGGAGGACAGTGAACCGGAGAGAACCAATCAGAAGTGACTGTAGCTGGCGTAGCTCGGCACTCTGTTGCTATGTTGCTATGGCAACGCTGGAAGTCAGCGGTTACACATTGTTTTTCCCTCTCTATTTAATGTAGTTTTCTTTTGTACATTAACATAGAATGTTTGGTTTTATTATTATAAATACTCTGTTACATGTCAGCATTGTTTATTGCCGAACTACTAATATGAGAAAGCGTTTGTGTCGCAGGTCATGTGACTATGACCTGGAAGCTGTTAGTTACGCACAAAAACAGATCAGAAACAGCGGTGGAGACGTCGGAGGAGTTTAACGTTCATCTGTTAATAATTCTACTGCTGCGCTGTGATTGGTCCGGTCAATTTTTTACCGGAGTGGAATCATTCTCCAATGGAGGGAATCCAGACTGACTTGCCGTGTATCTCATACATGGCGTTAGTCAGGCTGGTGTACCAGGCTAACAGGTACTACCCAAAAAATTAGAATATCCGGAAAAAATTCTTGCATTTCTGTAATTCAACTTAAAAGTTGCAATTTACATATTGTATGGATAAATAATATGCAAATCAATATATTAAAAGCTTTTGTTTGTTTGTAAGTTGCTGATAAGGACTTGAAGCTTAAAGCAGAACTCAGTAACTTCAGCTCGGGGCTCCCCCTAGTGGCGTCCTTTCACTGTCGTTTTCAACCCCCCCTTACACCCCCACAGCACACAGGCGGCTTCTCTACCTGTCTTTCCTCTATTTTCATCCCTGGATATATTTCTAAGCGTTTACTAGCTTGTTGATGCTACTTTGCTGCGTTGGTAGCAGCACCTCGTCTCCCTCTGCTCAAAGCAAAGTCCTGTATTTTCTGAAACGGGACGTTTTACCCGCGATTTGCGGGTAAATATGCCGTGGATTATATTTTTCACTGGTGTTGGCGAGTAGCAGGTAAGAATAGGAACTTTTATTTACTTTTTGCGGACGTGACAAGTGATTATTGAGCCTGAAGCAGTGATGCTTCACCCGGCGCCCAGGCAGCGCAGCTACGTGAATCACTCTGGTCCAGCAAAGAGTTGGTTATGAGAGCCAGGAGCCGTGTTTAGGTGGTGGAAGATAAAGAAATGTTTTCTTCCAATTAGCGCTGGTAGTCTGGTTCAAATCAGAGCTGGTAGTCTGGTTCAAATCAGAGCTGGAAGCAGCTCGGTAGATAGGGGACCTGAGAACCGTACGGCGGTTTCTGTTGTCGCAAGTTCTGCTCGGGTCGGCGCAGGCAAAGTTGTTTTTAGCTGCTCGCAGGCCAGAGGCCCCGGCGGGAGGGGGGGGGACATTGAATCGCTCCGTAAACACTTTGTTTAGCCCCACGGGGATTCCGAAAAGCATTTATTGAGGTAAAAAAGTTACTGAGTTTCCCCTTTAAGAAAACCTCAAATTCAAAAACTCAAAAAATGAGAATATTGTGAAAAGCTCCAGTATTGTAGGTTCAGAGTGTCACATTCTAATCAGGTAAGTAATCCAAAACACTTCCATAAGTACCCTGAGCCTTTGAAAAAGTCCGTCTTGGTTTAGAAGAATTCACAATCATGGGGAAGGTGCTGATCTGACAGTTGTGCAGAAAACCATCATCAACTCCCTGCACAAGGTGGGAAAGACACAAAAAGTGATAGAAAAGAAGCTGGATGTTCTCAGAGTGTCTCAAAGCACATTAATGGACAGTTAAGTGGAAGGAAGAAGTGTGGAAGAAAACGGTGTAGAAGCCGGAGGGCTGACAGCAGCCTGGAGAAGATGGTCAGTGCTAAGTTTCCCCAGTCTGTGATGACCTGGGGTCCATGTCAGCTGCTGGTGTTGGTCCTCTGTGCTTCATCAAGTCCAGCATCAATGCAGCCGTCTACCAGGACATTTTGGAGACCTTCATGCTTGCTTCAGTGGACCAGCTGTATGAGCATGCAGCCTTAATCTTGCAGCAGGACTTGGCACCTGCCCACACTGCCAAAGGTACAAAATCCTGCTTCAACAACCATGGATCACCATGCTGGATTGGCCCGCAAACTCACCTGACCTGAACCCCATTGAAAACATGTGGGGCATCGTCAAGAGAAAGCTGAACGGGAAGAGAGCAAACAATAAAGAAGAGCTCAAGGCTGTGATGGAAGCATGTTTGTCTTCCATAACAGCTGAGATATGCCACAAGCTCCTAGCATCCATGCCACGCCGGGTTAAAGCTGCTAGCATCCATGCCACGCCGGGTTAAAGCTGCTAGCATCCATGCCACGCTGGGTCAAAGCTGGTAGCATCCATGCCACGCCGGGTTAAAGCTGCTAGCATCCATGCCACGCCGGGTTAAAGCTGCTAGCATCCATGCCACGCCGGGTTAAAGCTGCTAGCATCCATGCCACGCCGGGTTAAAGCTGCTAGCATCCATGCCACGCCGGGTTAAAGCTGCTAGCATCCATCCCACGCCGGGTTAAAGCTGCTAGCATCCATGCCACGCCGGGTTAAGGAGTCATTCATGCAAAAGGGGCCAAACCAAGTACTAAGTACAGATGAAAGATTGTATTTTAGAGGGCCTGACTTTTTTGCTTTTAAAATCCTTTTATAATTGATTTCATGCAATATTCTAATTTTTTTAATTTTTCAATTTGAGGTTTTCTTAAGCTAGTCCTAATCAACAACATCCAAACAAAAAAAAAGCTTGAAATATATTGATTTGCATATTATTTATCTATACAATATGTAAATTGCACCTTTTAAGTTGAATTACAGAAATACATGAACTTTTTCAGGATATTCAAATTTTTTGGGTAGTACCTGTATTCTAAATGAAAATTTTTATTAGTGTGTGTGTGTGTGTGTGTGTGTGGGGGGGGGGGGGGGTCCAAACCTCCATGGCCCTATGTGAAAAAGTGATTGCCCCCCTGTTAAGACATAAATTAACTGTGGTTTATCATCTTTGGAAAGCTGAGTTCAATTTGTCCATCCAGGCCTGATTACTGCTACACCTGTTCTCAATCAAGAAATCACTTAAATAGGACCTGCCTGACGAAGTTAAGTAGACCAAAAAGATCCTCAAAAGCTAGACATCATGCTGCCATCCAAAGAAATTCAGGAACAAATGAGAAACAAAGTCATTGAGATCTATCAGTCTGGAAAAGGTTCCAAAGCCATTTCTAAAGCTTTGGGACTCAGAGAACCACAGTGAGAACCATTATCCACAAATGGTGAAAACATGGAACAGTGGTGAACCTTCCCAGGAGGGGCCGGCCGACCAAAATTACCCCAAGAGCACAGTGACGACTCATCCAAGAGGTCAGAAAAGACCCCAGAACATCCAAGAACTGCAGGCCTCACTTGCCTCAATGAAGGTCAGTGTTCATGACTCCACCATCAGAAAGAGACTGGGGGGCAAAAATGGCTGCATGGCAGAGTTCCAAGACCAAAACCACTGCTGAGCAAAAAGAACATAAAGGCTCGTCTCAGTTTAGCCAGAAAGCATCTTGATGATCCCCAAGACTTTTGGGAAAATACTCTGTGGACTGACGAGACAAAAGTGGAACTTTCTGGAAGGTGGAGGTCCCATTACATCTGGCGTAAAAGTAACACGGCATTTCAGAAAAGGAACATCATAGCAACAGTAAAATATGGTGGTGGTAGTGTGATGGTCTGGGGCTGCTTTGGTGCTTCAGGACCTGGAAGACTTGCTGTGGTAAATGGAACCATGAATTCTGCTGTCTACCAAAAAGTTTTAAAAACCTTCATTTAAAAACTGCATTTCATGTTTACTTGTGTTATCTTTATCTAATATTCAAATTTATTTGATGAAATGAAACATTTAAGTGTGACAAAAATGCAAAGAAAAAATAGATTAGGAAGTGGGCAAACACTTTCATACAACTGTATGCCCTCTCTCATCACTCTTACTGGTGCAGACAGCGAGAGTTTGGACCAGTCTTGATCCACACTTTTGACCAGCTGGTGGCAGTTATGCACCATAATGTTTTTTTGTGAGCACTAAGAAGAAGAGGCCCCTGTGGTGCCAGCTTAGGTGTACAAAGACCTAGTAGGGATGTCCCAATACCACTTTTTGCCGATGAAACACAAGTACTTGTACTGACATTTGAATACTAATTGATACTGAGTACGGATACAAGTGATTAATAACATTTAAATTGTGATTTTTTTTTTCCAGCTCACATTTACTGAACACACATGACACCACTGCCACGGATTTCACTTGTAACATCTCAGTACTACACAGCTGCCTGACACTGTAGAACTGAAAATAAGAGCTATCTTTGAGGGGGGGGGCAAGCCTTTTCAGTGGCTTCTTTGGGAAAATTTAGGACCGGACGAGTTTTTGTTGTGTTGTTGTTGTGGTCGTTCTTTCATAAATAGAAGCATCTCTGCTGCTCAGGTGTGATGCAGACATGTTGCTGCCTTATCAGCTTACCACCACATTTACAACTACCACATCAAACAACAGCTGGACTTCACAGGAGCAGAAATGAAAGCTTACGAGTGATTAGAAGCTTATAAACAGCCTTTAATGCTTTGCTGTATTTTAGCAAAGCATTATTATAATTTTACATAAAAATTACACCAGTAGGAAACAGAATTGGCAGGAAACTTCCCACCGGCAAAGCGAGTCCTGAGCTGCTGAGAGGTTCAGAGAATGGATGATATCTGTAAGTACAGCTAGAAATAAATGACTGTAAAAAGAAGTCCGCTTTGACTGCTACAAACGTTACTGTATGAAAAGTACGTCAGTCGCAGGAAAGATGCCGAGGACGCATAGGCCGGAACAACAGCGTAGTGTGAGGACCTTCATCGCCACATCCAGCGTTAATTGTTCTTGTTGTTTTATTGAGAAATTTCTACGATGTTCTGACAGTTGTTCTTGTTTTACTATGAAAATTTTTTACTATGTTTGGATATTTTTGCTCGTTTTAGTGTGAAATTTTTGCTATATTGTGATAGTTGTTCTTGTTTTATTGTGAAGTTTCTTTTACTATGTTTTGATATTTTCTTGCTTTATTGTGAAGTTTTTACAATATTCTGATAGTTGTTTTTGTTTTATTGTGAAATTTTTGCTATATTCTGATAGTTGTTTTTGTTTTATTGTGCATTTCTTACTATGTTCTGATAGTTCTTATTTTATTGTGATTTTATTGAACTATTTTCTGAGGTTTTCTCATCGATGTTTTTAATAGTATAATTTTTATTGTGTTTTGCTAAAGTTAAACAATGGCCGATCCAAAAATGAAATCCTGGCATGGAACCTGCTACAGAGTCCAGACCTGAAACCCACGGAGAATCTCTGGGATTCTGGAGAAGGCTTTGTTCAGAGGTCGGACTCGCCATCATCAATACAAGATGTTGCAGAAAAATTAATGCAACTCTGCTGCAGAAGCTGATGAAGCCGATGCCACAGAGAAGCTGCTAGAATGACAGATGAAGGAGGTCCAATGAGATATAGTGTGATCGTTTTTCTTTTGGTGGCAATGTTTTGTGGGCCATGCTGTGTATATTGTCCTATTATTTGTGTTCTCATTCATTAAGTACAAAAACATTCATGTAAATACCACAGATGCTTCTAAGGTTCAGTAGGCAGCTGTCACTGCATATTTCTAAGAGCTGCATCATGCAATCCAGGCGACAAGGTGAGATCAGAAGAATGAAAAGGCAGAAACCCGTGTAAACAAGCTGTCAGTCTGCTCATTAGATGACTAACCAAAGCTGATGGCTTCAGCATAAGACTCATGTCGGGTTCCTGGGAATCAGCCAGGTAGAAAACATAAAACAGAAAGTCTAAGCAACAAGCCGACCTCCATTAAACCTGCAAGCGGACCTACATTAACTATTTATCTATTTGCTCTGGCACATTCAGCACCTCAGCTTGTACTATAATACATTTATTCTATGTTTGTATAGCAAAAACACATTCTCGTCAGGTTCTATACTTTCTTCTATTTCAGCTTTGCTTTGCTCACCCCCAGCTGCTTGAGATCAAGTTGTGCTTCCAAGTAATTTTCCCCTTCAGCAAAGAAATAGCAACTCACTCTGAGTGGCTTGTTTTGCCATTCTGGCCACACTTCACCAGAGCCCAGAGTGGCAGAAGAGAAATAAAAGTTGATGGTTATGACAGAAAATGAGTGTTGAAAAAAAGTGAAGCAGGAGGGGGGAAAGACAATGGAAGTGATGGAGGTGGAGGGCAGGCAGAAATGGCGAAGAACCATTTCAATCACGAGTTTCTTTGTCAGAGCTTGTGATTTATCAGGCCTACTGAAGTGTGGCCTTTGAGCTCTAAGCCATGACTGGAAAATGGTAATTTGTCAAAGTAAACATGCACATGATGGTGTGTGCTAACCTCTAAGGAAGTTTGTACGACTTTGAACTGACAAATTGTTATTAGATGTGGGACTTTGTTTAAATTCTTTACTTGGGTATTTTCTTGAAGGAGCCGTATCATGAAAAATGGACTTTTCAGAGCTTTTCAGCATGTTACTGTGTTATTTCCTCATAAAAACTTCATTTAAGTAGTTTTTTTCTTCATTTGTGCATATGTGAGTAATATAGATGAATATTCAGACCAAGCTTCCTTAACACGACTGACTGACCACCGGTGTACGTAAGGAGGTGGTACCAATCATGAAGCCACAAATACGCATGTGCAGCATCGTAGCCAGACGCCCTGTTTGTTAAAGAGAAACTGGAGGAGAATCCTGAACTATACGCACTCTCTGAGGAAGAAACTAACACCTGCAGGAAGATTTCCTCACAGACAAAGGAAACAGACAAACAGCCGTTGGATCCAGAGTTCAGAAGAAAAGCTTTTTTTTTTTCTTCTTTTTTAGCTCTAGAGGACGGCAAGTTGGGGAAAGTTGCGTTTGTGTTTGGAGCTGCCCCCCTCAAAAACAAGACATTGTCACTTTGCAGGAGTGGATCCGTCATTAGATCATGTGACCTGGAGCGCTGTGCTTTATGGCTCCATGACTTCACTATCAGCTGATCAAAGTGGTCTGCATATACGATTTCAAAACACGGATAGAGACTGTTTCATTTTGCAACAGTTGGGTGTTCTGTGAGAAGTTACAGGTTTGTGCCCCTAGTGGCCAAAAGATACACAATGACTACATTTACATGCCATCAAAATTCAGGTTCAGGTCGTTATTCCGGTTTCTGAAAGATCAGGAATAACCCGTTTCCATGTGGGAGCAGACAGTTACTCCTGTATACATGATAACTGCAATCAGCTGCAATATCCCGACCCAAACCACGACACACGGAAAACATGGTGATGGAGGATAATGAACCATCTGGAGCCACCGCGGTGAAGCCAGAAAAGTTTCAGAGTTACAGCCGAAATAACGGCGGTTAGCTCGACCACAGATCCACGAGAGGCGGTTAGACTGCAGTCCTGCTGGCACTGCTGTGCTGGTTCTGACCCACCAGCAGTACCTGGTGCGAGTACTGCCCCAAAAGCAGTAGCTGGTCCTGGTACTGACCCCCCAGCAGTACCTGGTGCGAGTACTGCCCCAAAAGCAGTAGCTGGTCCTGGTACTGACCCCCCAGCAGTACCTGGTGCTAGTACTGACCCACCAGCAGCAGTTGATCCTGGTACTGACCCGCCACCAGTACTTGATTCTGGTTCTGACCCGCCACCAGTACTTGATTCTGGTTCTGACCCGCCACCAGTACTTGATCCTGGTACTGACACACCAGCAGTACTTGATCCTGGTACTGACCCACCAGCAGTACTTGGTCCTGGTTTGCACCCACCAGCAGTAGCTGGTCCTGGTACTGACACACCAGCAGTACTTGATCCTGGTACTGACACACCAGCAGTACTTGATCCTGGTTCGCACCCACCAGCAGTAGCTGGTCCTGGTTCTGACACACCAGCAGTACTTGATCCTGGTACTGACCCACCAGCAGTACTTGGTCCTGGTTCGCACCCACCAGCAGTAGCTGGTCCTGGTTCTGACACACCAGCAGTACTTGATCCTGGTACTGACCCACCAGCAGTAGCTGGTCCTGGTTCTGACACACCAGCAGTACTTGATCCTGGTACTGACCCACCAGCAGTAGCTGGTCCTGGTTCTGACACACCAGCAGTACTTGATCCTGGTACTGACCCACCAGCAGTACTTGATCTTTGTTCTGAACCACCAGCAGTACTTGATCCTGGTACTGACCCGCCAGCAGGGGCGGAACTAGACATTGTCATCATCAGGGGCTTAGCCCACAAAAAGATTCATTGTTACAAGGGTGATCCAATACACCAGATAAGTAATAAGAATTTAATCTACTGGTGTGGTACCAAAAATTCATTATTTACCTTTATCTACCTAACGTTTAGGGCAGGGGTCCCCAATTAGCGGCCCGCATGCCACATCCGCCCTGCTAGAGCACAATGTCCGGCCCCCGCAGACCCAGTGAGACAATGTGATAAACCTTAAAAAGGTGAAATAAAGCATGTTTGGTTTTATTTCAGTGTACATAGGCAGGGTACCCCCCTCTCCTACCAGACCTGGTGGGGGAGAGACTGTGCATGTTCCTCTCAGAGTTTCTCCGCTACCCCCCCTGCATCCTCACATGAGGCTCCAGCACCGCGGACAGAGCTCGCGTCAGAAAACCCATTAACCACTTCAAAATCAGACACTAAATCAGTGTTTTTAAACTCTACCAGGGACAAAGATGCTGTTAGGCCTTTTACGGTGTGTTCAGACCAAGCGTGATTTGGGCGTCAAGAGCGTCAGGTTTACATGCAAAGTCAATGGCCGACGCGCGTCGAGGCGGCGTCAAAAAACCTGCGGCGCGTTTTGCGCATTGAGGCGCGTTACGCGCGTTACGCGCGTTTCGCGCGTTTCGCGCGTCGAGTTTTGAGATTTTGAGTGCCGGAGTTGGAAAATCTGAACTTTGGCATCTTGACGCGGGGCGTCGACCAATCAGAGCGAGTAATGACACAGACACACTTTTTCTGACAGGAGAGGAAACACGCAGAAGAACCAGGGGAACCTCCTCTCTATCTGAACACAGAGGAGGATAAACTGTGATCTGTGTCCGGTCCCGGTTCCTGAACGGTGGTTTGATGACCTGCTGTCCTGATGGGATGTACTGGGCTGATAATGCTGCCCCGCATTGGGACAGCGGGACGTTAAACTGGGCCGGATCAGACGGCTGAAAGTGCCGCTCGCCAGCTCCTCCTGGAGTAAATGATGAAAGCCATCACAGTCAGAACACCTGGAATCATTTGGTGAACCGGACACAGAGCAGAGATGTCCGACGACGACGTTCCCTACTTTATTTATCACATTAAGCCGAGCCGCTCTCTCTCCTGCACCTGCCATGGTGCAGACAGAGCGGTGAAAGGGAAAAGAGAAAGGCGCGGCTTGGCTGGGCATCTCTCGCCGCGCGTCAGGGCGTCAAGATGCTGGAAATCATGCGTCTGACTTTTTAATGACCAAGCGTCCAGCTTTGGGCGTCAGGCGCGATTTTGACGCCCAAATCGCGCTTGGTCTGAACACACCGTTAGAGGAACTGGAGCCCCCGAAACATTCTGAAGCCCCCTAAAATATCCTAGATTAATTGATTTCAATATTGGCTTTGTAACGAAGCCCACATGTACTTTTAATAGTTCTATCCTTGTGGGGCTGATGATGATCGCGCTATTTCCCAGCTGTCTTGAACGCAGCACAACTCTGAGATGCGTCTTAGGTTTCGTTTCTCCCGTTTGTGGCCCCGGTCAGTTTAAATCGTCTTCTCCGGTAAAAGAACCAACAGCAGTTTATGGAGGCCTGTTTTAGTTTAATTAGTGAGATGGAGGAGGAAGCAGTCGCTCCTCGAGGAGCAGCCGGAGTTTCACATCGCGGTAGTACCTTAAAATGGATCAGCTGTAGGTGTTTAATCCAGCATGTTATCTGAGATGTGAACTTTAAGGATATTTAACGCGCCTCCACTGCATGAAACGGTTTCATTAGGACTTTAAACAAAAATGTATCTTTCTTTTGTCATCAGTGTTTTTTTTAATCACCACGTTTCAGTGATTTATTGATGATAATTCTTGATTATTCTGTGATGAAGTTCAGAAATGTAATGTGCCTTCACAGCATTCAGCTGTCACATGATGATTAATATGATTATATCATGTTCCATATAAACACTGATGCTGTTCGTGTCATGAAGCAGAGCTGATTTTAAGGTTGTCAGTGCAGTCTAGCCTGGATGGAAGATAAAAGTATCTAAGTATTATAGCTACAATTACATAATATACACTTTACATTTTATTAATCATACAATATATGTAATATCATACTTATTACAAAGCCGTGTCACAGGAGTTACCGCTGGTATTAATCCCCCCCCCTTAAAAACAACAACAAAAAAAAAAGAAGTTGGCCCTCGCCTTGGCAGTGAGGACATTTTTTGGCCCTCGGGGAAAATTAATTGGGGACCCCTGGTTTAGGGTGTCCTGCCCATGTTCTTTAATAATCATAACACTACATTATGTTTTCATTTTAATGTACTAATGGATATTGGGGAGTGGGTAGCCTAGTGGTAGCGTCGTGGGCTGTGGCGTGGAGGACCCAGGTTTGAGTCCCCGACACGACTCCTCGGTGAACCACTGAGGACCCCTGAGCAAGGTCCTTAACCCCCCCAACTGCTCCCCGGGTGCTTTAAGTAGCAGCCCACTGCTCTCTGACACTCACAGTACAGAGATGGTGAAATGCAGAGCCCTGATTTCCCCTCAGGGATCATACCAGTATAACAAAAAAAAACATTAAAGTTAAAACTCAGTCTTGGTGTCACACATCTTACTCAAAGAACAATACCAACACATGGCTCAGGACTAAACAAGGACTCACTGAGCAGAATTCACAGAACCAGTTATAAACCAGGACTCATTCAGGACAGAATTTATAAAACCAGGACTAAACCAGGACTCAGTCAGGGATATATTCATAAATTTAACCAAAAATATAAAGAAAAACTGCTTAAAAAAATTCTACTTCACCCAAAGTTAATATGTCCTAAAATATAATCTTCTTCTTCTTTTTAAACCTGGTTCTTGTTCCACCTCTGTGTTGTTCTCATTCTTGCTTTTATCCTCTCCTCCTTGTACGAACACACAAAGATCAACCAGAGCCACAAAAAATATTATTGTAAAAATTAGCAGACCAATATATTCCACACAATTATAAAGTTATTTGTAACTTTGTTTTGGAGTTAAACCGGTAAAAGGCCATATCTGCATATTGTGGTGCGCTGAAACCACAATATCACCAGGTAAGGTGTTTTTGTTATTGTTATATGTACAACATTTAAACATGACATCATTTAACCTCAACTTCAAAAGAAAGTACACAAACTAGTGTGTCCTAAAATGCTCATGCTGGCATTTTCCTTTCTAACTACCATCTCTCTCTTTTTGTCCTCCACTCATACATCAACCAGAGCAAAGATATATTATCCAAAGTTATATGACATATGATATCATTTTCAAGTGGTCTTCAGTTGTTTTCTCTCAACTGAGCTTTTCTCTTTTTTGAAAAAGGACCTGATGTCCATGAATGGCAAATCACACAAAAAAATAGATACTAAATACTGTATATGTTTATATATGTTAAAAACTTAGTTTAAATGAATTATAAATTTAAGGAAATTTGTTGGGCTTAGCCCGTTACTGTACTTGTTTCATAAACAAATGCTAAACACAGTATATTACTATTTCAATAATTACTTTCACTTATCTTGTTGAAACAGTCGCATCTGTGCTCACTGCATGATGACATAATGACATCTGACTGTTGTAAGTTACAAGTGAAAAGTAACGGACACACCATCGTCATTCATGACAGGTTTGTTCACATATAACGCGTGACCACCGCCTACCAGTACCAGCAGTACTTTGTTCTGGTTCGCACCAACCAGCAGTATTTGACCCTGGTTCTGACCCACCAGCAGTACTTGATCCTGGTTCTGACCCACCAGCAGTACTTGATCCTGGTTCTGACCCAGCAGCAGTATTTGGTCCTGGTTCAGACCCACCAGCAGTACTTGATCCTGATTCTGACCCACCAGCAGTACTTGATCCTGATTCTGACCCACCAGCAGTACTTGGTCCTGATTCTGACCCACCAGCAGTACTTGATCCTGATTCTGACCCACCAGCAGTACTTGGTCCTGATTCTGACCCACCAGCAGTACTTGGTCCTGATTCTGACCCACCAGCAGTACTTGATCCTGATTCTGACCCACCAGCAGTACTTGATCCTGATTCTGACCCACCAGCAGTACTTGATCCTGATTCTGACCCACCAGCAGTACTTGGTCCTGATTCTGACCCACCAGCAGTACTTGGTCCTGATTCTGACCCACCAGCAGTACTTGATCCTGATTCTGACCCACCAGCAGTACTTGATCCTGATTCTGACCCACCAGCAGTATTTGATCCTGGTACTGACCCACCAGTTGTACTTGATCCTGGTTTTGACCCCCCAGTAGTACTTGATCCTGGTTCTTACCCCCCAGTAGTACTTGATCCTGGTTTTGACCCACCAGCAGTACTTGATCCTGATTCTGACCCACCAGCAGTACTTGGTTCTGGTTCACACCAACCAGCAGTACTTGATCCTGGTTCTGACCCACCAGCAGTACTTGATCCTGGTTCTGACCCACCAGCAGTACTTGATCCTGGTTCAGACCCACCAGCAGTACTTTGTTCTGGTTCGCTCCAACCAGCAGTATTTGATCCCGGTACTGACCCACCAGTAGTACTTGATCCTGGTTCAGACCCACCAGCAGTACTTGATTCTGATTCTGACCCACCAGCAGTACTTGGTTCTGGTTCACACCAAACAGCAGTATTTGATCCTGGTACTGACCCTCCAGTAGAACTTGGTCCTGGTTCGGACCCAGCAGTACTTGATCCTTGTACTGACCCACAAGCAGTATTTAATCCTGGTACTGATCCACCAGTAGAACTTGGTCCTGGTTTGGACCCACCAACAGTACTTGATCCTGGTACTGACGCACTAGCAGTACTTGATCCTGGTTCTGATTCACCAGCAGTACTTGATCCTGGTACCGACCCACCAGCAGTACTTGACACTATTGCGTGTCATAGAAGGAGAAACGTGTGGTGAAGATGGAGCTGGAGCTGTGCACATCCACGCTTCCCGTTTTCACTAGAGTCCCCCGGACACCAGGATGAAGGTCTCAGTCAGGACTCGTCGGAACGGTTGGAATGATGAAGTTCACTGACTCCGGCTACCGTGACTACAGTCACGCCTTTCCCAAACTTTTCCAGATGAGTGATGGAGCCCCGCAAAGTAACTGTTTGCACACCAGTTCCTCTCAGGACACGCATTGCTATGGTGACATACTGTATAAACTAGAGAGCTGTGCAGAGTATCATCTTATCGCTGGTACAAATACTCCCTGTATTTTATTCAAAAGACCAAGAATCCTGGCGAATAGAACATGGACAGAGCACAATTAAATATTCCTTCAATGGAGATATTCAGATATGCATTTACATGACCAAATATTCCGGTTAGAAAATAATGATACTGTTTCTTTTAGTGTCATTATGTTGTGGAAATTCAACAAAATTATTTCATGAAAAAACACCATGAACTGCACTGCTATATCCTACAAGTGTTATGTTTGTTAAAAGAAATATGAGTTGGTTAGAGCCATTGTGGAAAGCCCAAATGTACACTTGCTGCTCTGGAGCCGCAGGTTGCAGGCCCCTGAACAAGGTTAACCTGCTAGCTGCAAGCTTTTGTTTGCTAAAGGTTATCTGTTAGCAACATGTGCACTTTAGACAAAGAGCTTTTTATCAGACAAGACAGCATTTAGAAAATAAAATAAACTTACGGGTAATGACAACGTTGTGGTCGCCTCCTTTAGTGTTGCTCCAGAACTTTTTTTTATGTCCATTTGTGTGAAAATCCCGACCTGAATTAATCCATTTTCAGGAATGCAGACTCATGCAGTCTATCGGCTGGGGGACGAGCGGAGGGAGAAGGGAGGGGTAAGGCTTTTTGCTTGATAGACTGCTCTAATTGACCTGTGGCTAAGCCACACTCCCTCCTCTCACTCGGACAAACAATCGACATTCGCTGACAGATGCTATGTGACATCACAGGAGATGACAGCAGTCAACACGGACAGCAGACGCAGAATCACACAGACACCATGACAAGACATGACATGACAAGATAAATAAAAAAAAACATTTAACGTTTCTTGCACAAACTAGTGCACGGCTGCCGGTGTTGTGCCAAAAAGTGATTGTCTGCAAAAAACTGATTAAACAGCCAAGGGAGCGAAGTAGAGTCTGGTACTAGACCACACCTATACTACACAACACCTATACTACATCCTACCTGTACTAAACCACACCTATACTAAACCAAAGCTATACTACACCACACCTGCACTACACTACAGCTATACTAAACCACAGATATAAAGACACCTATACTACAGCACAGCTATACTATACCAGACCTATACATGACGCCTACACTACACCACAGCTACTGTATATTAGACCACACCTATACACCACATCTATACTACACTACACCTATACACGACACCTATACTACACCACAGCTATACCAAACTATACCACACCACACCTAAACTACACCACAGCTATACTACACCACAGCAAGACTACACCACACATGAAAGCACGGTAAAATGTAACCCTGACCAATAGCTTTCCCCTACCCACCACCCACCTACTACACACACACAACACGCTGCTGTTTAATCAGTTTTGGGCAGACAATCACATTTCAGCTGTGCCTCTGTTGTGATCATGTATGTGCGCACCCAACACACATTTGAGGTACCTCTTTTCCGGAGATGGACAACAACTCTGTCCTACAGCAGATCCAGTCCTTGCAGCTTGGTGAGGATGGGGAAACTCAGTACTGGGCCCTCTATTGCCAAAATGCAAAAACAAAAACATAGCTATAGCTGACCTGTTATGTGCCATTACCAAAGTACAAAAACTAGCACGTTTGGCTAGCATTGCCTTACTTAAGCTCACGTTAGGGATGTTAAAGGTTGAATATGGAATACGGACAGAACAGCGACATCACGTGTGTCTAGGTTGTAGTTGCAACGGCAGAAAAACAACTCCAGCCGCTGGGATGCCAGACTCACTGCAGATATGCAAGTGACCAACAGTCTGCAGCATGTCCAACACGTAACGCACAGGAGTTTATAACTGACAGCTAACGTTAGCCATGTTAGCAAACAAGCTAGCTTACCGATCCAGGAGGGAAAGTCTCCATTTCCGTGTTTTGACTCCGTGGAAATCGTTTATGTGGGTCCATTTAGTGAAGTCTTCACCTAAATTTACTCCAGGTTTTGCTCTTCTCAGGTCACTCCTCCTCAGAAACAGATAACAATATCTCCAGGGCTCTGAAGCAGCTGCTTCACTCGTCATCTCCACGGTTTTCCCCTGTAGCAGCCTGACTATGACCAAAATATTGTTTCCACACAGAGATCGTATTTGGCAACCTGCAATGGCGGCGTGTATCGGCTTATAGATGTAAATAAAATGTCATTATCGAACCCGTCAAAATTTATTTTAGAATTATTTTTAGGCTAAATATAATTTTCCTGGGAAATTTTGTACTTTCATTCTGTACACCCCCAAACGACCTGTGGAGGTATTTTTTTAAAAAAAATATAGATTTTAATAAAAATGTTCCATATTCAACCTTTAAAGATAACTTCATATTTCTTTCCAGCAAAGTGACAACATGTTGCCTCAAATACGATGTTGCCTTACCTTAGAACAGATGTAGACGTCCTTGTTCATTTTATCCACGTTCACTTGATGTTGTGGTCTGCCGCATAACCTAATCCAAAGCAGACACTTTCCTTGTTTGAGATGTGGCTTGGGAAAGAGCAAAAAAGACACCACATCACCTAGCCTCTCAGGATAGTGTCAGGGTTGCATGTACCTAATGCACACCATTTGACCATTTTAAACTAAAAAAAAACACATAAAGACATAAAAACAAACAAAAACAGTCTAACTTCAATGCACTTCAAAAGACAGTCAATCAGAGAATGTCCGAGTGTATTGGGTTTGCTGTGTGCACCATGGTTGGCTCATCGCGTTTAGTTGCATGGTTTAGTCATAGGTCAATAGGAGAATATGAATTGCATCGAAAAATAACCTACATAGAACGATGAGCTTCTGTCTGATTCAACTGTTTCTGAACAAAGACACAAAGCCGACTGTCCTTGAACAGGGACTTTACATACATTCACACGGCCTCTTCAGTGCAAAACACATCATATTTTACCCCCAAAGCCACAGAAAAAGTACATTTGTTTTCATGGCACCTTTAAATTTAAGCTATGGTCTACAACTTGAAAGTTTGATGATTATTAATAACCTCATTTAGATGGTGGTAATGGTCCTATCGTACAATCTACACAATGTGAAGAGCAGGAATGATGAACCTGAATTCTTCATATTTGTTAAGTATGTCTGCTCCTCCATGGTGAAATATGTCGCTCTCTGTTTCTCCATGTCTGCGATTGGTCAGATGCTTCAAACGCCGCCCCTTTTATGTGAGCGCGCACTGATTAAGATTGGAAAACCCTGGGTTGAGTTACCGAGTTGATAACCAGCTTCATAGTACCGTTAATCAAGACTGCAGATGTCTGGTTAAGTCAACCCAGGTAACTGAGAGAAATCCCGGGTATGTTAATCCAGCTTCGTCGTACAGGCCCCGGGTCACCGGCTGGAGGAAGCTCCGGGAGGATTTGGGAGTAAAACTGATGCTGATACAGCAGACGGTTGTTAAACGGTTGTTGTTGCAGTTTGTTTTTTTTTACTTTTATGTGTGAGTTGTACATAAATTTCTAAGTCTATGACGATGCTGCTGATGACTGGAAACACTGCTGGTGGTTGTTTGTGTGTGGACAAGCGGTGTCGGAACATCAGCTGTTTATTTTCAGTATTGTAAGCTAGGGTTGTTGTCATCGGTGTTGTCCTGAATGCGTTCAGTGAACTCGTGAAGTCGCTGGAATGTGGCGGTCTCTAACTGATGCAGAAAACCCCAGCTAAAACACACCATAAACTTCCTGGTGGTTGAGAAAGGCAAATATTATATATGTGAGCAGATGTTGTTGTTGTTCATTTATGGGGGATGAATATTACACTGAGAAGATGTGATGAGGCTGGCTGTAGCTGAGGAGGAGGGCCGTACGTACTCAGTGGGAGGGAACAACGAGCAGAGAGGGGCGGGCTGTGTGGGGGGCAGGTTGCTTTTTTTTCAAAATTTCTCAACTGATTCTGAAATCGTAGACCATAGCTTTAAGGTCCTCCACAATTTCATTGAAACCTGTGACAAAAGATCTTGGTTTTCGAATGACATGATTGAAACAGTGGAATAAGTTGGTTTGAAGGACTGTGACAGTTGCTGAACAGACAGTGCTATTAAGATTGAACGGATTTGCGAGCGAGTTGAAACTGGTCGCTGCGCTGATGCTAACGCTGGCTGATCTGAACAGGAGAGTGGCTCTGTCTCAAACAGCCAAACGTTGAAAATAATAACATGAACTAGATTTACAGGGTCTGTCTTTGTATCACTGCAAGGACACTAAGCCTTTCCCCTTGTAACAGATGAGCAAACTTGTCTCCATGGAAACGAATTTTAAGACTTTCTTCAGAGAAGCTTTCAGCTGCTCCTTGTTGCATTGTTTCCTTTAAAAATTCCCTGAGGGTGTTTAGTTGGATTCAAGTTTAAATAATTCGCTTGGCCGGGTCACAGTTTTCTCTTCCTCCTTCTTTAATAACTCCGGTCTGATGTTGGCAGTACGATCTGGAATATGATGGATTTCTTTTTGTTCAGGCATCATTAGGCACTGTCTTTTTTTTTTTTTATCAAGACCTAAAATATACTGCAAATAATTGTGAATCACAGATAGAATCAAGATGCTGTGAAGGATTTTTTCTCATAAAAGTTCTTTTGAGTTTGTAATAATGTAAAATGTTGATTGCAGAGTTCAAACAACACCGGGAATTTAAGACCAGAGGCGAGGAAACAATTTTTTGTAATGCTCAGAAGATCTGCCAGAGAACAAAGACAACACATGTATCCTTCAGGAAACAGCACAGAAAGGCACTTTACATGCACTCAGTCAGTAAAACTCAAACTGAGTGAAATACATCAAAGAACAGGAAAACTTCAAAGTAAGAAAAACAGGTTTTCTGTTGCCGAGGAGGTCCACTGGACGGTGAAGTCTTGGTTATTATCAGAGAGGATGCAGCTTCTTGTAGCTGTAGTGATACAACTGACATCTTCAATCTCATTAGCGTGATGGAAGTTCTAGTAACTGCAGTGATAGACATCAGATAATCACTTACAAGCACAATTTACAAGTACAGTCCTCAAAATTATTCATACCCTCCAATCAGAGATGGAAAAAAATCAGCTGTCAGTGAAATAAGTTGAATTTGACTATAGTAATAGTAAAGTAGAAAAGCACTCAGAGTGCAGACCTCCACCAAGCAGCTTGACTCCCTGATTTTTGTGTGTTCTGGATCAAAGTTTCCTGATTTTTCTCTGGATCCGGATCAACTTTGGAAACATTCTAGAACCCATTGACATCCTTTCTTGTAATTTTTACCAAACACTCGGGACATTTGTATGGAATTATATGGAACAATTCCAGAAATGTGTCCTAAGACCTTTTAGGCGTTGGTAAAGAGGTTTGATGGTCACCATGGGGTGTCGGTCAGAACTCACAGGACTCGCTTGTACAGTTAACTGTCTTTACTGGTCACTTTTAATAACAACAGCACAGTAATGCAACAAACGACAGGCTCACAGGTGAGGAGTTCTGGAATAAACTGCTTCGATTATGAGCGGTCGCCATATTCCCCCCCGGGACAGAATCGAGCACACTTCCTGTGCTAACAACACAGGCACCTTAGAAGCACACCACTTCCTGGTAGGTTGTTTTAAGCTTGTCTGACACCGCCATTTACTGGATCGGATGAAAATGGACTTTATGCACAGCTCCACTACTTCCTGAACTTAGTACTGCACCTTTGTTTCCTGTCTTTCAAGATTGGATGAACTGATTAATCAAGGTGTGTCTGACCATTTGCTGAGATCAGACACACCTGGATTAATCAGTTCATCCAATCATGAAAGACAGGAAACAAAGGTGCTGTACTAAGTTCAGGAAGTAGTGGAGCTGTGCATAAAGCCTATTACAGAAATAAAGACAATCAACACTTGGTTCTCTCTGACAAGCTCTGCCAGAGATTAAAACAGCTCCCCCGATTGAAACATTTGGGGCTTGATGAGTGATGTTGGGAACTAGAGCTGGGAACAGCACCACCCCTTGATACACACAGATATCGCCAGCTGAGGACAGCTGGGTTCCTGCTGATTGGTGTGGGCATTTTCCTGGTCTATCGCAAAGTTGGAGGGCTGCTGGCAGCTACTGGCACGCTGCCTGACATTTGTGTGGGGATGAGTCGTGCTATCAACACTCAGACTCTGGCGTTGCACGAGCTCCATCGAAAGCTAGATGTCATTCAGGCCCAGATTGGCACCCGGGCTGCGGTTCCGAACCTCATCCGTGAAGTGGTTACATATGTGGAGAAGTTGGAATGGCTCCTGGAAAATTGACCCCCTGATTTGGCTGATTGATGCTGCCATGGAGACTGTTAAGGACTCAAGATAGACACCACGTCTGACATGTTTCAAAACATCTTCTGCTATCTAATCTGACGCCCCTGAGAGGGCCTGCTTGTTTGGGTTAACATGGGCACTCTCTACAGACCTCCGTGAAAGTTGTTGTGAATAGACTCTCAGCATCGCCCCCCCCCCTCCGGTCAGTCCTTTCTCTGCTGTTTGGAGGGAATTCCCTCCCTGCCTGCCCACCATGTGTCTTTCATGTTGTGATTGCCTGAGTTTCTGCTTATCTGTATTGGTGTGTCTTTTTTTTGTCTCCATGTTCTTCACCTGTGTACGTGGAGAGTTCGGAGACCTCCTTTTTTACCACCTACCCACTTTTCCTCATGTTATCGTTTTCTGTTTTCTCTCTTTCACTGCATCCCATCAATGTTTATGAAAATCAGTGCACATGTTCTATATGTCAGGGCAAACAAAAAATCCTCTTGGAGCATATTTGTAAAACCTACAGGAAGTCGGCCATTTTGGGTCAAAGTTGCCGTTTTGCATATTTTGGCGTTTAACTCACCTTGCATTTGAACGAACTTGTCCTAGGGCTTTTATCGTATGACCACCAAAATCGGTCAGGATATTCACAAGATATAGACGATCCAAAGTTGTCAAAAGAATTCTGATAAGACAAAGTGTGTAGAGTGGGCGTGGCCTCAAAGTTTGATGTTTGATGTCAAAGTTTGAATCAAATTGATATAACTCCCACATACAATAAGATATCTGGGTGAGATGCCAATATGACCCTGAACAAATCTAAATGTTAATATTTTGATTACATCATAGCCCCGCCCCCTGATGACAGGAAATCATATGATTTACATGAGCATCCATTTCTCTGACATTTTGGACACAAGCAGCTCCAAACTCCTTCAGAGGGCAGAAAACATGTTGATGATGACTTCCATTGAAAATCATCTGTCTACGCTGCAGGGGCGTGGTCATAGCGGCACGGCGAACTTCGATGTGACGCCATGACCACAAAAATGGTCATAACTTGAAAATGATAACAGATAATAACATGAAATTCAATGAGCAAGCAGGAAACTCCATTTTATACGTGTGTGACAATTTTGGAAAAATTCCAACTCTAGGGGGCGCTACAATTGTGAGTAGTTTATATCTGTGCAGTCGTTTTGGCTCTATGAACTACTGTTTATAGCGCCAATACGGCTACACAGATATGCACCAAAATGACTACGTATATCCACATAGACATCCTGAACAGAATCCTAGAATATGGTTATGATTGTCAAAAGTGGGCGGGACTTAAGAGCAAAAGAATGTGGCCACGCCTCCAAATTTAAAAAAATTATTAAAAATCAGCCATTTGTCTTACAGAGCTAAGATTTGGAGGATACATTCACTGAATCCTCCTGAACATTTCACTCACTGGAACTTTTGCTCTACAGACAAGTCGCACACTCTACTTTTTCACAAGTATGCAAATGAGCTCAACATGTGGATCTCTGTAATGCATGACTCGATCCCCACAAAAATTGCAACAATGATAGTCTTGATAGGCCTTGTGAAGTATCTTGTCTTTGAACAAGTTTGATCCGAGTATTGATTTTTAAGATTTATTTAAACTTTCTTGTTAAATGCAACAAAAGTTTAACAATTTTTAAATCTGCAATTTTTAATCTGACATGAACCAAAAAATTTCATGTCATTGCCAACACTGTCTTGATCATCTGTGAAAATTTCCATGATTTTCAGACCAACTTTCTATTTTTAATGAATATTTTTAAATGTTTCGATGCTTCATCCACTTCCAAAAACAGGGGGTCTTTTGGGGTTCTGAACATGTTCAAAAACTCACCAAATTTTGGCTACCCCCCCAATGGAATGTGGAAATTTACATATTATGGGGTGTTTGGGCATGTTCGGGGCAAAAATGTGCGACAGCGCCACCTATTTTGAGTGACCCGCCACTGCATCCTATCAATCTTTATGAAAATAGGTACACATGTTCTACATACCAGAGCGAACAAAAAGTTCTCTTGGAGCATATTTTTTAAATGTACAGGAAGTCGGCCATTTTGGGTCAAAATAACCATTTTGTCATTTTACTCACCTCGCATTTGAACAAACTTGTCCTAGGGCTTTAATTGTAGGGCCACCAAAATCGGTCAGGGTGTTAAAAAGACATGTGTGATCAAAAGTTATCAAAAGATTTTTGATATGTCTTGTGGACTGGGCGGGGCCTGAAAGTTTGATGTCTCACCATGAAAAATCAAATCTCATATAACTCCCACATAAAATGAGATATCTGCACCAAAACTCTTGAGTGAGATGCCAATATGACCCTGAACACATAAACATGTAAATATTTTCATTATGTCATAGCCCCGCCCCCTTGTTACAGTCACCATTTTGGCATTAAGTCACCACGCGTTTGAACGAACTTGTCCTAAGGCTTTTATGGTAAGTCCACCTTAACCGGTCAGGATGTCCACAATGCATGTGTGATTAAAATTTATCAAAAGCTTTTTGATAGGACAAAGCATGTGGCATGGGCAGGGCCTCAAAGTTGGCCCTCTCACCATGGAACAAAATGCGCCTTAGCTCCGCCTCCTGGTGAAAGGAACTACTGTTTTTCTTACCCCGGCTTTACACCTGGTCCGTGACGCGAGCGCAGCGCAGCAGCGCGCCCTGCGCACCGGATCGCGCCCATGTAATCAATGGTGTGAAACATATTGCTCACGCTGCGGCGCGTGAGCGGTCCGTCGTCGCTCCGGCATGCCGTGCCGCTGCGCTACAGATACGCACCAGCTCTATTTTTGACGCTCCACGCACCGACACCGCGTCAATATCAGTAGTTCAGATCGAACCAGACAGGAAGTCAGACACAGGTTCAGAGTAAAATATCCGGTAACTTTCTAAACAAAAGCCACCGTGCAGCTTTTAAACTGCTGAACTACCTGAACATGACAGCATCTCCATGTCCACAAGGTTACAGTGAAATAAAAAACCATGACGCATGAACATGTGGACAAAATGAACCATTTGGATGTGAACCACAGGCGATCTAGCAGCCCTCTCGTGATTTCGTGATGTCACCAATCAACAACAGCTGGTGCACTCGCGGGTGCGCTGCGCGGCCGCACAGTGAACGGTGTAAATGCTCGCGCCGAGGAAGTCGCAGCAAAGCCGCTGCGCTGCGCTCACGTCACGGACCAGGTGTAAAGCCGGGGTTACTCTTACTGGCTCACCTAAACAAGCAAGTCAACACCTTTCAGGACCCATTACAGTTTGCATATCGCAATGGGCTTGGGGTTGAAGACGCCATCATCTTCCTGCTTCAGAGAGCCCACTCTCATCTGGACCAGTCAGGCAGCACTTTGAAGATCATGTTCTTTGATTTTTCAAGTGCATTTAATACTATTCAGCTGCTTTGCTACGTGAGAAGCTCCATCACTTCCAGGTGGATCCTCCACAACCACCTGGATTTATGACTACCTAACAAACAGACCACAGTTTGTGAGACTGAAAGGTTGTGTGTCTGAGATGGTGGTCAGCAGCACTGGAGCACCACAAGGAACTGTACTCTCACCATTCCTCTTCACAATGTACACTTTATACTCAGTACAACTCTGAGTCCTGTCATCTGCAGAAATACTCTGATGACTCTGCAGTTGTGGGGTGTATCAGTGATGGACAAGAAGTACGGGGAACTGGTCAATCAGTTTGTGAAATGGTATCAATCACCTCATCTTAAATACCAGCAAGACTAAAGAGATGATTGTTGACTTCAGGAGGAGCAAGAATAAGCAGCATAGTCCTGTCTACATGTTGGAAGAGGAGGTGGAGGTGGTGGAGAACTCCAAATACCTGGAGTTCAGCTGGACAACAGACTCGATTGGAAATGCAACACTGACTACATCTACAAGAAAGGTCAGAGCAGACTCTACTTCTTAAGGAAGCTGAAATCATTCAACGTCTGCACCAAGATGTTGCAGATCTTCTACAAGTCTGTTGTGGAAAGTGCAATCAGCTTTGCAGCATCTGCTGGGGCAGCAGCATCAGAACCAGAGACTTGAAGAAACTAAACAAGCTGATCAAGAAAGCTGGTTCTGTGCTGGGGGAGAACTCTGGAGCAGCTGGAGCTGATCGTTCAGACTGCGTCAGGTTCACTGTAGGACCGAGAGATGCAGAAATTCATTCCTGCCAGCAGCATCACCCTGAAGAACAAAACTGACTAACCTATTATGATTGTTGTTTTATTACTATTTCATATGTCATAATAAAAAAAAAGAAAAAAGAGAGCTTTTTACAATATTGAATTTCACTTGTGCAATAAAGAAAATACTTTTCATCTCATTTCATTGTATTTTCTGACTCTTTGGTCCTTATCAATGATAAAGGCCAGAGATTTGAAAATACTTCAGGTTTCAAACCCTTTGATGACACTTCAGTCAAAACCTCAGGTGGATTTGCCAAATGTAACCATGGTGAATATGGCCTCAATGTTATGCCAACAGGAAATACCACAAAACAGATAAAAAAGGTTGATCTCTACCATACTCGCCACAGATCCTGATCTCATTTACATGGACATGTGTTGGATAAGTAGTTCATATACCTCCATAGCACCCCCTAGAACACTTCAAAAGGTCACCCCCAGCCAGCAAAACAAACTGCAGGCATGAAATTCGGCACACAGTTATGATGTGACACGGACTACACGGTGCATAGGCCGGAGCATCGCCAGAGGTGCCAGGGCCTTCAATGCCGCTTGCGGCTTTAAATACTATTTGTCATTCTGTGTACAATTTTAATTATGTCTGTTTAAAGGTAGAGTCCGAAGTTCCCCCCGTGAAAATAAACGTTAGACTTCTGCAAGTGAAATCTGTCTCAAACTGTGGCTTTGGGCCTCTACTCCCGTGCTGTGGTGCGTTTGGATGCAACTCTCTCTCCCCCTGTCTGTAATTCGCTCTTTTGTATTGTTTTGGTGTGTTCGGGACGTTTCTGGGTGGAGATTTCTGTTTATATCGGCAGCCAATGACAGAGCTAAGAGCATGACGCTGTGTGGAAATAAGCTCATGATTGGAGCAGACACCAGTCACTCCAACTCTCAAAGGGAAAAAAAAAGAAAGAAAGAAAAAACGCGGATGCACCGAAGGAAAGGTAAGAGTTTCAGATAATCCACTATGGAAAACTAGGGTTAGTCATAGTTTGGCTTTTACCCGCTTCTGAGCTCTGAAGGAGAAGCTTGAAGCTGAATAGGCTAAAGAACACGGTGGCTGTTAGCCTAAGAAGGAGAAGCACTCAGTTTGAATACTGTTGTTTGCAAACAGAAACGCTGGAGAGACTTTGGACTCTACCTTTAAGTTGTCTATTTCTATACTTGTTGAATACTAGTTCTTTGCTAGACACTTCGCTTGGGTCCTCACTATGGGTAGGGGTAGCGCTGGCCGGGAATGCCCAGGCCAGGCAACGCCACTGGGCTCCCCATGGAGTATCAGCTGAATGTCTTCAGGGGAGCCAAGCTCCCCCTAGCTCCCCACGAACACAGCAACCAAACTATTCTCGTCTAGCTTGTCGTTTGGAATCTATTTTCTCAGAGTGTAGCCTGCAGTTAGTTTTACTTTGTGTTTGCCCACTGTAGTGATCTCAAGCCCAAAGGTCTCAGCAAAAGGATACACACATCTAACCAAATATACTTTGGGACACATACTGATTGATAAAGGCCACATTTGGATGTAAAGCAGACATCCCAAGGAGGAATTTTGCTCAGAGAAGGACCTTCTCTGAGTAATCACTAATTTACGGTCCTGAGTGCAACTCAGGAGAGGACCTGCATTTTGGTAAAACAAACAGTCCAATTGTTGAACTTTGAACCCATCCTCCAAATTGGAGATACTCCTTCACAGTATTTACGACCTGCTATAAATTGGTTCCTTATAGCCAATTTTGTAATGTGTTCTTAACATCCAAGAACTGTTTTATATTATCAGGAAAGTAAGCTCATGTTAATCTCATGATGAAGACTTTTCTTTTGATATGCAACATGACATACTTTGGTGATTAGAAACTACATGTTTCTTCCCCAAATTCACATCACATCCATTCCAGGATTTGATGCATGAAGGTGAAGAAAGAGACACTTTACCCAACTGCTGAAATCCACTTTTATGTTAGAAATGGACTTCCTCATATCAAATGATGTCTAACACATGTATTTTCTTTACAGGAATCTTAAATCATCAAGATTAATCCTGTTTTATCTGTTTAGCTGATTTGTTTATTCAATGTCTTCCTTTATTCATATAATTCAGATCTTTGCTTTATTTTATTTTATTGTGTTCATTTTATTTCATCATGTCTGAATAATTGATCCATTTTACTCATGCCTCACTTAGAATTCACAGATGTTTATAACCATTACGCTTAACTGATAATCAAATGATCATTCGAGACATGTCTTACTATTGGATGAAACCTGACTCTGTCAGCTTCCCATTGGCTGACAAACTGCAAGCCACATTCCACTGCCAGGCAGAGCGCGAGGCTCTGAACTGTGAGAATCAGAATTGGAGAGATCTGATGAGAAGAAGAACGAACAAGGCAGAACTGGAGAAACTTGGAACAATGGGGAAAGAATGAGACGAAACCTGCTCTGAACTCAGCAGAGTTCAGAACCACGGATCACTCCGGGAGGAGTGATGGAGAGAAGAAGACTTTAACCCAAATCATCTTTACTATCAACCATCCCGTGACATCAGTCCTGAAGCTGCACGTCTCTGGGGAGACGGATGAGAGAGAGAGGACGAACCAGAACCACCACTGAGCTGACAGCCTGCAGAGAGCCGGACGAACTTCCAGGAGATCGGGAAGATTTTTGGGGGCCATCCACCCGACAGTCTTCCAAAGGATTTGAGGAACAGTCCAGCAGAAACCAGGACGTGAGTGAAGCACCTCAGTCAGACGGAACCTCTGAGGAGAATCCTGATCATTTGCTATGAAATATGATCTGATGTCACAAGAAGTTGGTGATAGTGAATTAATCCAGGCCTACGGTTTACCAGACCCAGATTAACTTTGTTTAGTTGGATTAAGAAATCCTTCCTTCTTTTTCTTTGAACATTTATTAATTAACTGAGGCTTAATTAATTTATGTTTCATCTTCATACCATCTCACATTTCTTTCACAAGATAACTTTTGGTTGATCATCATGCTCACATATTTCTTGTATATATCTTGTACATACATTATCTCATGTAGTTTGTAGACTAGTTAATAAATACTCTGTATTATCTTAACTAGTCGTTGTTTGTGGTTTTTCTGATGTATCATGAAAGGTCACTTCAAGCGAGAACTCATGAAAGCGTCCTGAGACTGATCACTTCATTAAATCAATCTAAGAGTTGATTTAAGACATTAATGGTTTTCCTTGCTTCCATTACATATCAAATAAGTAAGGTGGTGCTCCGAGGCTGTATTAGTATTGATATTAATAGAAATATTAATATTAATATTAATATCATACATAGTGACGCTATATATATTGTGGTTGCCCAAGCTAAATCACAACACCACCTTCGTTGATCTTGTGTTCACCTGTCTTGTTTCACTCACCTGTGTGTCTGCATAAGTTTGGTTTTTGCTTTAGTCTTCAGCCAAGTCTATTTTTAGTGTGTTAGTTCTCTGTGTTTCTTTGTCGGGGAAGACCTATGTCTCTCAGCTGGTCTGGAAAGTGTTGGGTGGGGGGAGGGAGGTCTGGGCTTTCCTGCTTAAGCTAGGTTCACACTACAGGATTTCTGAGACCTTCATAGATGTAGAGACCACACACTTGATGATTACAAAAGACAAATCACACAAGATTTGCCTCTTCTGATCATATAGTGTGGGGTGTACACGACGGAGAACCCCCCACACTAAGTGATTCGTCAGCAGAGAATCGGCTCCTTCACTGTTAACGTCCCAAATCTCGCAATATCAAATGAGACCCATCAAACGTGACGATTCTTTGCGGCGAGACTTCGTGACGAGACTTCGTGACGAGACTTTAGCATAAACAAACGTAGAGGACTTTTCAGGCTCTTACATTGTGGATAAAAAACACGCATAAATAGAAAAAAAAATTGTGGAAAAAGTCCTAGAAAATAATAAGAATGTGGCTGTATGACAGCGAGTTGGAGGTGAATAAAAATGGCCACAAACATTAGATAGCTTGGAGAGCAGGGCTGGAAGCTGATGGCTATGTGCTCTTTGTTTGTGTTTACTTCCTTTTCCGTCAGTCAGCTGTTAGCTCTTTCGTTTTGATTGACTGTTGTTCTGGGAGCCTCCACATGATTTCCCAATGAGAGCATGTTTTTGATTTTGCACAGCTGTGATCACTGTGCGTGTTCAGGTCCTCTCAGAAGACCACGTAAGGGGAAGATCGGGACATAAATCGGGCTGATTTTCCTGTCGTGTGTACCTGACTTAAGACGGTTGCCACCGCATCCCGAATAAACAATAAGAAACTCAATGATAAAACAATATTAGTTTGAAAGACTGCCTTATTTAGCTGAGCCAGAATTAAATCTTTTTCAGTCGAATGAATCTGAGTGTTCTAAGACACTTTCTTGTGATTATTCTGGACCCATTTTAACCACAGATGTCCCTTTTCACTCTACTGCCATATATCCAGTGCCTTTTCCTAAACCCCTACGCAGGAAGGAGACTGGGCAAGATTGTGGTGTGGACAGATGTCTACGCTATTTCAACAAATACCTTTGTGATACAAGGTAAAATCGGATCTACTTTAAAACCCTACTATTGAGGTTACCCCATACACCCAAAGAAAAAGATGATATACACTATATCTGTGATTTTACGATGGAGTTCCTATCTCAGGGGTGGGCAACTATGGTCTTCGAGGGCCAGCATCCTGCAGGTATTAGGAGCTTCCCTGTGATTGTGCAGAGCTTCACATCAGCTCTAAACGATTACCAGTTGATTGGAGTCAGGTGTGCCGCAGCAGGGAAACTCCTGATAACTCCTGCAAGATGCCGGCCATCGAGGACTGGAGTTGCCCACCCCTGCCCTATATGCTGCTCATGACCACGGGTGAGGGTGAGAATAACAATTAACCATTAAATCGATAGCTTCACCTTTTGGCTTAGCTTTCTGAACTACATGTCCACACCACATCCCTATGCCTGCAGGTGTTCCAACAATCTAAAGCTAACAAGCTGAATGTCCTGTTTGACAGAATCCTTTTATACTCTTTTCTAGTGTACAAAAAATCATTTAAACTATTATGACATGTTCTGTACCTGCAAAGGCTTTAACTGATGTTGCATCAGCTGCTGTTGACTTGATGGGTTCATTCGTGCTGCGTTCCCTTACATCACACTGTCTGACTCTCAGCCCTTCAACAAGCCTGTGTGTGTCTGGGAAACACAAAGACCTTTTGGGGTAATTTAAGTATAATAACATTTAAACATCCTTTCAACAGCCTGTTGATTGTCTTGACTGACAATTACCTAATGGCCAATACATTTGGATATAAATCAGTCTTTTCATGTCCCTTTTAGAGGGTAAAAAACACCCAAAACAAACTAAACCTTTTTCTTTTTTCCTTGTTAGATGTACCAGAATTATGCAAACAGGTTTAGACTGTAAAATTCTAGTGAGCCTATAATTACAAAACATACACACACGCACACACAAACATACAGTATATACAGACAGACACACATAAATACACATATATATCATGATGTCATCAATAATAAAACAAAAAATACTTTTATCCCCAAAGGGAAGCTGTAAAACGTGCGTGAGATCTCATTTATATATTGGGTGTGTTCCACACATCAGTTTTTATCTTGTTTGATTTTATCATTGTGTGGCTCTAGTGTGCTTTACTGTACCAAGGTTATAATAGTTTTGGATTTTCAATTAGTTTCAGTTTTTATTTCGTTTTGACTTTTTGTTTTTCAATTCAGTTAGTTTTTTGAGCAGATTTGCTAGTTTTTATTAGTTTCTACATTTGGAAAATGTTTAGTTTTAGTTTAGTTTTATTAGTTTCAGTGTTAGTTTTAGTTTTGGGGGGTTTTCTTTTCAGTAAATTTTAGGTGTTTGTCTGGTGTGACATTCAAAATCATCAGAAAGTCACTTGGAGTAAAACCAGTAGAGCAAAGTAAAAAGGTTAAATAGAAATAGATTTCAAATCAACCCAAAAGGCTTATGTATTATATTAATTTACAAAGACTAAAACTAAGGATGTTTCTGCAATAATTTTAGTTAGTTTTAGTTAGTTTTGTAAAGACATGATACAGTATCAGTTAGTTATCGTTTTGTTAAAAACTGTCGTTCTTATTTTATTTCAGTTAACTGAAATGTTTTTTCAATTTTAGTTTTCGTTTTTTAGTTAGTTTTAGTTAACTATAATAACCTTGTACTGTACAGTAGAGAAAGTGGATCAAGGAGGATGGAACTGAACTGGGACTGAACTGGAACTGAACTAGGACAGAACTGGAGTGTTTGCGCTCATGTGGCGGATGCTAGTAGCCCTGGTGTTTACTTAGCATAATGCTACGTGGAGTAAACACTGCGCCCACAGGAGCATTAAGTAGCAACAAAACCAGTTATTTTCCTCATCTTCTGGCCTGGTCTTTTTGCTCCAGAAGCAGCATTTCTATGATGCTTAGTAACTGTGCTGCTCTGTCTGGTCTCCACAGTGAAAGCTCCGACATAAACAGCTGTTACATCCCTGCGGCAGAGGCGAGGTGACGCTTTACCCGCAGTAGTGAAGCAGACACGGACTCTGCTGCAGCTAGAAGAGCCGTGTGGAGTTTACTGGTGAAGCTGACAGCAAAAACATTCACGCTAAACAGTTTCCCACAGCTTCTCCCTCTGCTGCCACGTCTCTTCCCTCTCACTGATGCCCCCCCCCCCCCCGACTTGTGGGCATTCACAGTGCAGCACGCCAGCTGATTGGACACAGTGCTGCACGTCATCACTCCTTCTTATAGGGGCCGTGCTTATGTTTGACCAGCGCTGTATACAGCAGCATGTGTCTGCTCAATGAAACAGAATTCATAACAAACTATTTTTAAAAACAAACGGCGACGAATCGATTACTTGTGCACATCCCTGATATATATATAACAACTCTAATATTGATATACTAGGCCTATCAGAAACTTGAATGAATGCCCGGAACAAGGACGTTTCCACACACCGAGTTTGGACACCGTGCGTGATGACATATTTGCAGGACAAATTGTTCAGCGTGTGATAGTGCAGTAATAGTGCACTATCACTGCACCACGTCTGGCAGATAAAAGGAGGAATGTTTTCATGCCCGCATCTGTATGTGGTTGTAAATGGTGTCAAATCCTCGTGTTTAGACTGCGGCATCGGTGTCCCACAGGGGTCAATTCTTGGGCCAGTTTTGTTTTCCCTTTTTATTAACAATTTACCCAACTCTTGCTCAAAGTCTTGCACCCTAGTCTTGTTCTTTCCCAGATGTATGCAGATGATGCAGTAATCTATACTCATGCAAAAAGCATCCAACAAGCTGCTGCTGACCTTTCTGCTGCTCTATCTTCTGTAAATAACTGGCTCAGGGACTCGTGCCTCATGTTGAACACCAAAAAAACTGTGCATGTATTTCTCAAAACGTCAGCTTGAACTAACCACTTCAAATGTTTTTCTGAATGGAGTGGAGCTTGATCTCATCTCAGAATTGAAGTACCTCGGAGTAGTTTTAGACTCAACATTGACTTTTAAAAACCATGTTTAAAAAGTGGCACAGGTTTCCGGCACATTTGTAATAACTTAACCATAAGTACTTCCATAATATACTTTCACTCCATGATCATTTCCCATATGGATTACTGCTTGACGACATGGTCCCTTGCTTGTCCAACAACTCCTAAAACAATAGAAAGCCTATATAAAAAAGCCTTAAAAACACTTGACAAAAAAACACTGTCTTATCATCATTGCCATGTTAAATTACTGGACTTTCAGAATATGATCAGCTTAAAACAGTTTGCCAGGTATACAAGGTCCTCCACTCCTCTGCTCCTCCACCATTGAAAGACTTCATTAAATGTAAAAACGTCTCAATAAGAACAATGCGAGCCTCTACCAGAGGAGATGTAATTATACCTTATAGGCGCTCCACGTTCGGCAGCTTTTTCTGTCTAGGGTGGAAACATGTGGGAAAGTCTCCCACTGACACTGAGAGAATGCTCCACATACAACTCCTTCAAAGCTCAACTAAAAAATTGGTTATGGCTAAGTCAAAGTTGCACTCACGATTAGTAAGGCACTATTCAGGCTTCATCGAGGAGCTTGAGCTGTACTCTAAGGGTATGAATGTGAACTGTTTGTGAATTATCGTGTACATGATTTTGACTGGTCCCTTTGGATGAACTTGTAACAATGAGTACTGCTTTTAATGAAAGTTAATCTAGATTATTTTTTTCCTTACATTAATTTGATCATTTTATATTTCTGCATCCCTGATTGATATTTAGGGTTTTCTCTGTGTTTTATGTGGTTTTATTGCTTGTGTCTTTATCTTCATACGTGACCCCTGCCCCTGGGACTGCAAATGGAAATTAGCCTTTGGCTAGAATCTGGCGTGTTTACATTCATGTATTTTTCAGGTCTGTTCATTAACATGCACTGTCCCAATCAAATAAAGTTCATATATATATATATATATATAATGTACTGCCTGGCCAAAAAAAAAAAAGGTCTCCACCTGGATTTACCTAAGCAAATACTGCATGCGCAATCATCTTTCAGCTGCAACAAGTTATTTAACCCAACTGGTGCAATGAGTTGCTTCTCATTTCCTAAACAAACATGTGGAAAGACACATCCGTGGTCTTAGAAAAGATGTTAGTCTGTCTGAGAAGGGTCAGAGGTCTCATTTATAAATGTTGCATATGCACAAAACGCGGCCTGAAACTTCCACGCAAAAGTTGTGATTTATAACATGACAGGAAAGTCTGCGTCTCTCACTTTAACTCTGAACCATGCTCTGCTGGTTTTCTGACTGGGGAAACTGGCGACACAGATGGTGATGTGGGGAACTGAAACCACACTGCATCATGATTCCCCTGCTGGCAGTGCGGGGTCCCGTCACTTGGATCTAAGTGAAACTGTGCCCCGGCTACTGAGCTTTAAACGCCGTCCTTTGGCTGACTGGTTAGTGTGCATGAGTTTTAATCAGGACACCGGAGATCAATCCCGTCCAGCTTCTCCGTATGTCCTGCCACTCTCAGACATTTAATTCCTCCTTCATATCAAATTATTATCATAGATGAATTTACAGGATTCAAACCAGCAGCGTTATTTCTGCTGCAGGTGAGCTGAAACTATAAGAACCTTTCACATAAATAAAAAGGTCCGCAAACAAACTTGTATGTTAAATCAACATTTCATCAGTTTTTTCTCACCATCATCTTCCTCTACTCAATCATATATGTGATTTATTTACCACAGTAACACAAAGATTGTGACAAGGTGCAGCAATCAGACTGATTGATGTAAACATGTTAATACTGTGGACACTCGTGCGCAATGCTGCGCATGGATGCATCGGTGCTGCTGGAGGACCTACAGATGGGAGAATTAGAAGGGGATGCATTTTCAGGGACTCAGCAGGATTTCTTGGCCTGATGATGATGATGATGATGATGACTGGCCAATAAGTAAGGGATAATGTATGGAACACAGGTCATTATTGGGAAATACTGACTAACAAGGTGAATGAAGACTTATTATACGGCTACTTGCAAAAAATAAAATTCAAATTAAAGTCTTCTATTTTTGCAAGTCAAATAACTTTCTGATGTTTTCCGCTAAGATTAAAATAGTTCCCCACAGACGCGGCCAGGTTGGGGCACTTGTTGCTTAGCAACGTTTGTTAGTTGAGTCTATTCCAGTAGGTTGAACTGGACATTTCCTCCTCTGCTGCTAGCTGTATGCGTCTTACCACTGGTCTTCTTTTTCTCTTTTTCGTTTTGGAGAGGGTGAATCCTTACATGACATCAAATTTCACTTTTCTGGGGTTTTGGGGGTATAATATGATCTGTTGTGCACTGACCACAACCTTGTGGTCGCCTCCCTTTTATTTATTTTCTAAATGCTGTCTTGTCTGATAAACGTAGCTCACTGTCTGAAGTGCCCATGTTGCTAGCAGTTAGCCTTTAGCAAACTCCGACTGCAGCTTGACCTAGATTCTCCAAATAAGGTCATAGCCAAATAAGATGTAGCCAATCAAAATGAAGTCAACGTGGTCTCCGGGTAAAGCTCCATATCATCACCGGACCCAACTGTATTACTGAGGAAGTGAGGTCTGGCGTTTCAAAACAATCCCCCGCTGTAAAAAATGCCGTTTTTTTCTTTGGAGTATTTACATATAAAGTAATGCCAACAACATAAACTAGTTTTTACTGCTATGTCATCACTCCTTTAAACTCAGCCTGGACCCAGTGTTCAAAATCTCCACCCTCGCCAAAGATGTTCAGATTAATTTGGAAGTCGTCCATTTTTGGTCACAAGGTGTCGCTACAGTAAGTGCTCGCTCGCTGTTTTTGTTGCCGTTAAGTGACCGGACTACTTGCAATGCGGAGGGATATTAGGTTAACTGTAAGACCACAGATTAAAAAAGACAAATAAGATCCATTGTCCTTGACAGCGGTTATTATATTGTTTCAGCGGTTGTTATATGAAAATAATGACGGCTGGAACGTTGGGGAAAAAACCCATTCAAGTCAACGGAGCATTCTCCAGCATTCTAAAGACCCGTATAATAATCAGATTTAGTTTTTCAACGCTTTTGTCCATGAACTGGACCCAGATAGACCGACCACCAAAACACCCCCCGCAGACTTTCCTCCATCTGTGATTCCACCTGTGACGCCCAAATACAATGTTTTTGTGAGGCTCCACTTTACCAACAAGCACCTCCACTTCAATCTCTGCAAAATTGCGTTTCATTGTCTTTTCGGTCGCCAGAATTCAGCTTTAAATGCCTCAGATCAGCTGGTTTATTTATATGCAGACGCATCCATGAGGTACTGTGCATTGGCCATTTATGGGAGAAAGTGGACGTGTAGGGGGCGGCATATGAGCCAATTTTTTTTTCTTTTCCTTTTACTTGTCCTGTCCAGCATCGTAGCAGCAGAATGGTGATCTGGTTGCTTTATTGTGATGAACAGTTTTGCTTTGCCAAGGGGAGCTTTATGAGCACAAGGCTCCCCCTTCATATCCTGTTGATTCATTTCATTTCTTTAATTAAACATTTGTTTATAACAGCATTTTACATCATATTGC
>JALJCO010000644.1:0-18080 GCA_023101725.1 Atherinomorus stipes | reverse complement strand
TGTGCTGCCACAAGGGCATCATTTCATTTTCTATGTAATGTTTCTTTTAAGTAATTCATGTTTTCAATAATCCAGTTAAAAATCTAGTTTAAAAAAGGGCTAAAAGGTAGAAAAGCCTTGGTACTTTTATTTTGAAGTCAGTTTATCAGAGGACCTCACATCCCCTATGTGAGGTCACTTCCTGCTATTTTCCTTCTCTTCCTGTATCATCAAGCAAGGCAGACATGTTAAGCATGCTCTGAATCTAAGCCATTGTCATCTGCTAAAGTTCATCATAAAGGCAATGCCGTATAAGTTCATAAATATGTTTTGGACGATTTTAGGAATATAAATATATGTATATTGCAGGATTTAAGTGTTGGAAAAATAAGTTAATCACAATTGTTTGCAAGCTAAACAGAACAAGTTGGTAACTAATGTGGCTGTTACTAAAGTGTATATTTGATGTCATAATGTTTCACTGGGATTGAAACGCAGACACTGACTGTTTGTATTGTATATTTACAGTTTTCACTGGCATGTTTATGAAGAGGTGTGACAGTAAAAAAGTCAACTTTACTACGACTCCATCTTCATTTGCTCCGGTTTACCTTGGTGTTTAGTCAGGGTTACTACACTCTGCACAAGAGCACTACAGTGAAAAGGCAGCATCTGATACTTTAAAGGAGACAAGATGGCATCGAGCAGAAAGTCCGTAAGCAGTTCTGGGAGCAGTAAAACGTCAGGAAGGGCGGCCCAGGCCAGAGCTGAAGGAGAAGCTGCCAAGGTGAGAGCTTTATATGCCAGCCAGGAGGCTAAATTGAAATTGGAAACTGCAAGAATAGCTACAGAGTTGGAAGTTTTGACACTGCAAAAAGAAGCAGATGCAGCCGTTGCAAAGGCACAAGTATTTGAAGATGCTGAAGAAATGCATGCAGTTATGGGAAGTAGGAAATCTGAGTCAGAAAAGATTAAAATACAACGCACTTCTGAATATGTCCAGTCCCAAATTGAGCTACAAAATCAGCCTCTGTCCTTACAAGAACCTATCTCTCCTGTACAATCTCCAGTGCCTGCAGAATCACATGACAGCTTTAGAACATGGTATCCACTTGAGAATATTGGTGAAAAGCAACTCCATAAAAACAATGAGTTTAAACTCGCCAAAGAGTGGAACACAGTTGAATGCAGTGCACTTACCCGAAGACGTTCAGTTGAACTGTAAGGTCAAAAGGGAGACTTCCTCTTTGAATGTTCATGCTCAGACCTACAATCCCCACAGCATGTCTCCAGTTAGCAGACCACCTCCCCCAGACTCCTTGGCTCAATATTTAGCAAGACGGGATCTTGTTACATCAGGACTATACCAGTTTGATGACAAGCCAGAGAATTTCCGGGCATGGCAGTCCTCATTCACAAGTGCAGTGACTGACATTCACCTCTCAGCTACTCAAGAGTTGGATCTCTTGACTAAATGGCTTGGAAAAGAGTCCAGCAGTCAGGTTAGACGCATATTTTCAGTGTATAACAGCAACCCAGACATGGCTCTGAGAAAAGCATGGGATAGACTATTTGACAGTTATGCTGCCCCTGAAATAATTGAACAGTCACTGCTCTCAGAGGTTGGACAGTTTCACCAGGATTTCAGCCAAGGATTTTGTCAAACTACGCGAGTTGGGAGACTTACTAATGGAGATATTAGGTGCCAAGGAGTGACGGGTATCTTACAGGCCTGGCATATTTAGATACCTCCCTGTGGAATTGCACCTATTGTGGACAAGTTTCCATATGGGCTCCAAGAGAAGTGGATGTCATCTGGGTCGCAGTACAAAAGAAGACCACAACGGCCGCTTCCCTCCCTTTCACTACTTTTGTGACTTTGTGTGTTATGAGGCTAAGAAGCGAAACGATCCCAGTTTTATGAACCAAAGTTGCAACGCAAACCTAAGTAAACCAGAAAAACCCAACATAAGGAACTTTAACTCCAATGCTTCCATCACAGCACATAAAACAGATGTCTACAGCTGATAATGACCCTACCAAGAACTGCCCACTGCACAAAAGCCTCATCCTCTAACTAAATGTAGGATCTTCAGAAACAAGTCCATCGATGAAAGAAAACTCTTCCTGAAAGAGAAAGGATATGCTTTAGGTGTTGTTCTTCAACCACTCATCTTGCCAAACACTGCAAGTCACCTGTGAAATGCTCAGAATGCGATAGCACACCACCACGAGGCTACTATGCACCCTGGACCAACACCTCAACTCATTAAGGCTCCACCATCACCAGAGGACGGCGGGGAGGGAGAAGATACTTCTAATCCAAACAATGTTAGAACCAGTTGTACAGGTGTTTGTGGTCCAGGTCAGTGGGGACGTTCATGCTCAAAGATCTGACCGCAGAAATCTACCCTAAGGGTTTCAAACACAAGGCCATCAAAGCCTACGTGGTACTGGACGATCAGAGCACTCGTTCCTGGCAGACCAGAGTTCTTTGAGCTGTTCGGTGTGCAGGCAAGCCAGTTTTGTACCATCTCAAAACATGATCTGGCATAGAAACTCATGGCAGGAAGCAAAGGGATTCCAGATTGAGTCAACTGATGGCAAAGTTCTCATCTCCCTTCCACCTCTCCTTGAGTGCCCTGAGATTCCAAACAATAGGGCTGAGATCCCAACACCAAGTGCAGTCTTGCACCAGCCACATCTGCACCACATCGCCAAGGACCTTCCAGAATTGGACCCAGATGCGCAGATACTTCTGCTTCTCGGAAGAGACGTACTCCAAGTACATAAGGTCAGGCAACATGTCAATGGACCACGTGACGCCCCCTTTGCCCAACGCCTGGACCTGGGTTGGGTAGTGATCGGAGAAGTGTGCATAGGTAACTCGCATAAGCCAAGAGTTAACGCATACAAAACTCATGTGTTGGTCGGCGGTCGACCCTCCATCTGTGAACCCTGCACAAGTTTTATGTGCATCAAGGAAACTTGCCAACTTTTAACAGGCCTGGTAAATCACCAGAAAGGATGCTTGGACAGACCGTGTTCAATGTAACCGACAACGACAACAAACCTGCTCCATCAGTGGAAGACATCCAGTTCATGAGCATCATGGAAACAAATGTTCACAGAGACGAAACAAACAACTGGGTTGCCCCACTACCATTTAAAGAACCCCGCCAGCGTTTGCCAAACAATAGAGAGCAGGCAATCAAGCGGTTCGCATCACTGCAACGACAGTTCATGAAAAGACCTGAGATGCAGAAGGAATATGTGGCATTCATGGGGAAGATTCTGGCCAATGGTCATGCTGAGCAAGCACCACCACTGAAACAAGGAGAGGAGTGTTGGTATCTACCGTCGTTTGGAGTTTATCACCCACAAAAGCCTAATCAGATCAGGGTAGTGTTTTTTTTTTTTTTTTTTTTTTTTTTTTTTTTTTTTTTTTTTTTTTTTTTTTTTTTTTTTTTTTTTTTTTTGACTCCAGCGCCCAGCACGCTGAATCTCCCTCAACGACGTACTCCTAACGGGTCCAGACCTCAACAACTCCCTTCTTGGTGTCCTCCTTCGTTTCCGCAAAGAAAGAGTTGCTATCCTGGCTGACATCCAGCAGATGTTTTACTGCTTCCATGTGCAGGAAAACCATCGCAACTTCCTTCGCTTCTTATGGCACCAGGACAATGACCCCAGTAAGCCAGTCCTGGAGTATCGCATGAAAGTTCACGTGTTTGGCAATTCACCCTCCCCTGCAGTAGCTGTCTATGGGCTGCGGAGAGCAATAGCAGCAGGTGCTCAGGAATATGGTGCTGACACGGTGAAGTTTGTCGAGAGACATTTTTATGTGGACGATGGCTTGTTGTCATTGCCAACTGAAGCAGAAGCAATCGATCTCGTCCGACGAACACAAACCTCACTTGCCAGATCAAACATCCGCTTACACAAACTGGTGTCAAACTATCCCATGGTCACCAAAGCCTTTCCCCCAGAAGATTGTGTTCCAGACATCAAAGACCTAGACCTGAGTGGTGAGACAGCACACACTCAGCGGAGCTTAGGTCTGCTTTGGGAGATTACATCAGACACTTTCACCTACTCTGTGTCGACATCCATCAAGCCATTCACTCAGCGTGGAGTCCTCTCAACTGTCAACAGTATCTTTGATCCCCTTGGTCTGTTGGCACCCGTTACAATCCAAGGAAGAATCCTCCTAAGAGAACTTCGGATTGCTGAACCTTGCGACTGGGACACTCCCCTCCCAGCAGACAAACAGAAGAAATGGGAAACCTGGAGAAATTCCCTCCAAGACCTCAAAGAACTTCATGTGCCTCGTACATACACACCAACTTCACTAACTGAAGCTGTGCATACAGAAGTATGTGTGTTCTCAGACGCCTCCACCAAAGCCATCGGTGTTGCAGCTTATCTGAGAACCATCCAACGGGATGGAAAAACTGAAGTAGGACTCATCATGGGCAAGGCCAAACTCGCTCCACAGTCTGAGCCTACAATCCCAAGGCTCGAGCTCTGTGCTGCAGTTCTTGCAGTCGAGATGAAGGATCTGATTCAAGAAGAGCTGGACTTGAAACTGGATGCAATAAACTTCTTTACTGACAGTAAAGTGGTGCTCGGGTATATTTGTAACGAGACAAAGCGTTTCTATACATATGTCCACAACAGGGTTCGACGCATCCGGCAGTCTTCCAAACCGGATCAGTGGCACTATGTACGGACAGATGAAAACCCAGCAGACTATGCGTCAAGATCCTTATCAGCATCTCAACTTGCGCAGAGCTCATGGTTCACTGGTCCCTCATTCCTATATGAACCATCTGTAGAAATGACTCAAAACAAGGAAAAGTTTGAGCTCATTGAACCTGAAAAAGACAAAGAGATCCGCCCACAGGTACAAACCTTTACTACCAAACTGGAAGAACATTCACTCACTTGTGATCGGTTTCAGCGCTTTTCAACCTTTTCCTCTCTGATAAGAGGACTGGCATTCCTGATCCACATGGCAAGGGCTCACAAACATTCAAACCAAAATGACAAGTGCAAAGGATGGCACAGATGTGAAATGCCCCGCACCATTGAGGAAAAGACCCAAGCAAAGGACATTATTATGAAAGCGACACAGAGGTCAGCCTTTGCAAAAGAACTTTCGGCTCTTCAAACAGACAAGGTAGTGCCCAAAAACAGTCCCTTGCAAAAGCTTAGCCCAATCTTGGAAGACAACCTCATCTGTGTTGGAGGCAGACTGAAACATTCCCATCTTACATCTGCAGAAAAGAACCCTGTCATCCTCCCTAAAGACAGCCATGTCTCTTTACTACTGATACGACATCACCATGATCAGGTAAAACACCAGGGTCGTCATCTGACGGAGGGAGCAGTAAGAGCAGCAGGACTGTGGATTTTGGGTGGGAAGAGGCTAATAAATTCAGTCCTCCACAAATGCATAACTTGTCGAAAGCTTCGTGGGAAGTTTGAAGAACAACACATGGCAAACCTGCCACCTGTACGTCTCCAAACCTGCCCTCCTTTTACGTATGTAGGACTTGATGTGTTTGGTCCTTGGTCTATTACAACCAGACGCACCCGGGGAGGACAGGCACAGAGCAAGCGTTGGGCCATCATTTTCAGTTGTCTCAGCTCGAGAGCTGTCCATATTGAAGTGATCGAGTCGATGGATTCATCTGCCTGCATAAATGCCCTCAGGAGATTCTTTGCCCTAAGAGGCCCTGCAAAACAGCTTCATTCTGACTGTGGCACAAACTTTGTGGGAGCATGTAAGGAGCTTAGGATGGACAAAATGGTGCAGGGTTATCTCAGTGAGAAAGGATGCAGCTGGAGCTTCAACCCGCCACATGCGTCACACATGGGAGGTTCCTGGGAGCGCATGATTGGTGTCGCCAGGAGGATCCTCGATTCAATGCTTCTGCAACAAAAGACTCATCTAACCCATGAGGTGCTTTGCACACTCATGGCAGAAGTCACAGCTGTCATGAATGCACGACCACTCCTGCCTGTGTCTTCAGACCCACAACAACCGTTCATTCTTTCACCAGAAATGCTCCTAACGCAGAAATCAGGAGTTCCACCACCACTTGTGGACATCTCAGACAAGGACCTTTACACTAAACAGTGGAGGCAGGTTCAGGCCCTAGCGAACCAGTTCTGGACTCGTTGGAGTCAGGACTACTTACCTTCCTTGCAGCGAAGACAAAAGTGGACAATTCCGCTCAGAAACCTTCAAGTTGGAGATCTGGTCCTTCTGAAAGACAAGCAGACTGTGCGCAACAGCTGGCCTATGGCAGTCATAACCGCGACCTTTCCAGGACAGGATGGACGTGTACGGAAGGTTGAGGTGAAAATAACTGACCAAGGCACCTCAAAGACATTCCTGAGACCAGTCACAGAACTCGTACTCCTTCTGGCCAAAGACTGATAAAAGACAGATGTTATGGATACTTTCAAGTTCATGGTGACCTCATTGAGGCCAGGCGGGAGTGTGCTGCCACAAGGGCATCATTTCATTTTCTATGTAATGTTTCTTTTAAGTAATTCATGTTTTCAATAATCCAGTTAAAAATCTAGTTTAAAAAAGGGCTAAAAGGTAGAAAGCCTGGTACTTTTATTTTGAAGTCAGTTTATCAGAGGACCTCACATCCCATATGTGGGGTCACTTCCTGTTTTCCTTCTCTTCCTGTATCATCAAGCAAGGCAGACATGTTAAGCATGCTCTGAATCTAAGCCATTGTCATCTGCTAAAGTTCATCATAAAGGCAATGCCGTAAGTTCATAAATATGTTTTGGAAGATTTTAGGAATATAAATATATGTATATTGCAGGATTTAAGTGTTGGAAAAATAAGTTAATCACAATTGTTTGCAAGCTAAACAGAACAAGTTGGTAACTAATGTGGCTGTTACTAAAGTGTATATTTGATGTCATAATGTTTCACTGGGATTGAAACGCAGACACTGACTGTTTGTATTGTATATTTACAGTTTTCACCGGCATGTTTATGAAGAGGTGTGACAGTAAAAAAGTCAACTTTACTACGACTCCATCTTCATTTGCTCCGGTTTACCTTGGTGTTTAGTCAGGGTTACTACACTCTGCACAAGAGCACTACACACTCTATTCCACGTTTATTGGGATGTAAAAAGAAAATTTACCAACTTAGATCCATGCATATGCATAGATTGCATGTGAAAATGATTGTGGACGCGACATTGTCAGGATTTGATCGTATGCTGGGTTTCAGTAGGAAATCCACGCAGTTCTTTGCACATGCGGCTGCAGCAGTTCTGCTGCGCAGCTCCCAGTCGGGCGTGGTTGCCTCTAGCTTTCAAACATGTTTCATTGACTAGGACTGAGGTCGCGTCGGGTCGGTTTTTGTAACACACTTTGAGATCTGAGTCGCTTCTCCAGACACTAACAGATTTTTCAGCCGACTAGCGAGGCAGACTGAACCCAACTAGCCCCAACTGGAGCCAGACTGACAATTGTGGGTAAAATCGGGCAAATAATCGTGTAGTGTGTTCCAGCTTAGGGTTATCAGACTTGCAAGGAATTACAGAGGGCTGGAGCTCAGCTTTATTGAGAAAACTTTAAGGGACTAGAGGCAGGAATTAAAAAAACAAACAAACATGCATGTCCATTTTTTAAATACTAATGGGTGATGAAGCACTAAATACCAAAAATAACGTTTCCACCCATGTTTCTCTTCGTTGCCTTGAACAGGCTGTGTGCTGCAAAATGCGCTGCAATTCGGTGTCCGTATTTCCCGTGCTGCCCTGCGGACGTGACGTCAAATGACGCTACATCCGCAGTTTTGATACAAGAAGAAGTTGGTTGCGGTAAATTCAAACACTGTAAGAGATAGTTATGGATTCTTCTCCCATCAGAAAATGATCTAGATCAACTGAAAGACCACTAAAAAGTGTAACTACGAAGAAAAATGTTAGTAAACAACATTATAGCTTCACTTTGTGCACGCTCCCGTGACGGCTTGGCTCGTGGCTGCAGTTACCCGAAACGCCAGTCACGAGTTTCGTTTCTTAAAGACACACAACGTAACTTTTAGACCTTAAAAATCTGTGTTTCTGACTCGTTTTGATGTCACACCAACATTCATTATGCGCATTTTCGAGCCGTCAGTGCCCAGAGCCGTCCCGGGGCTCGGAAACAGCACTATGTAAGATTCCCATCCGGGACGCGACCGTGACGTTGCAGCCAACTATTGGTTGCTGCACCGCGTCACTCACTAGCAACCGGATGTAAACCAGGTATCAACGTCGCGGGTGTTTTGAATGCGCATCATGTCGAATTCGGTAAAGAAACGCAAGGAAACATCACCGGAGGAAGAGAGGAAAAGAAACAGAGGAAGGGACAGAACAAGAGTCAAGATAAGACTGTCTTTTACTGGCTGGAGTGAGCTTACAGTACAGGTACGAACAAGATGGATGCTAGTTTAGCTGCCGATAGGGGGCGCGTCACTTAGAAAACTGCTGAAAGTTCCGTTGTGTGTCTTTAATCTTGCCTCAAGGCCCTTTAATGGAACTAATGTTTTGACATCATCTGTGTCTCCATCAGAGTCATTTGCTCCTGTTAAAAGGTCTAAAACATTGAAGAAAGTTATAACATAAAACAAACCCTTTAAAGATGCACAAAGATGCAAAAGGTCACACATTAATATTTGTTGGACCACCTTTAGCTTTGTTTAGGGTATTCCCTGTGGTATTGTTTCAATAAGCTTTTTTCCTCAATGGGACTCAGATTCTCAATGGGATTCAGGTCTGGACTCTGTGGTGGCCCAATCCGTTTGTGAAAGTGATGTCTCATGCTCCACACACCCCCTCTTTCACGATTTGATCCCAAAGAATCCTGACATTGTCATGTTGGAATATGCCCGTGCTATCAGGGAAAGAAAAAATTCAACCCGATAACAACCTGGTCCTGACCAACTGCAGCAACCCCAGATCATAGCATGCCCCCACAGGCTTGTATAGTAGACACATAAGGATGGATGGCTACATCACTTCATCTGCCTCTCTTCTTACCCTGATGCTCAAATCACTCTGGAACAGGATAAATCGGGACTCATCAGACCTCATGACCTTCTTCCATTGCTCCAGAGCCCAATCTTTATGCTCTCTAGCAAACTGAAGCCTTTTCCTCTGGTTAGCCTCACTGATTAGTGGTTTTCTTTTGGCTACACAGCTGTTCAGGCCCAATCCCTTGGATTCCCTTGGTATTGTTTATGTGGAAATGTTCTTAGTTTTACTGATAAACATAATTGTGAGCTCTGCTGTTTTGTTGTTGTTGTTGTTGGGTTTTTTTTTTTTTTTTTTTTTAATCATCCATGACATCTGGTGTCCTTTGACATCATCTGTTACAGGACAACATCCATCAAAGTGCACTAAGTGCATTACATGATCAAGCATCAACTAATGAACGCTAATATGCTTATCCTTATGTAACAGTAAAAGTACATTTTTTTCTCTAAAAATGTACTCAAATTACTGTAGGTAAGGTAGCATCAAAACTACTCCACCAACTAAGTTATGGAGCATCGCAGAGTATTTATCTTGTTAATAACCAGTATTGGTTGAAAGTGCTTGGAATGATTTTTGTGACAAGCTTGAAGTTGCAAGTAAGGATAATTTATGATGCTCAAGAAACTTCTATTTAAGTGTTTTAATGATCTTCAAAAACAATCTTAAGGCTGATCCTGCCACCATTTTAGCTGTAGTGTGGTACACACTTATTTTCTCTTTTTCAACATTTAAACTAAACCTAAAATGTGACAAGTACCGTAGTACAGAATGACCTGAAGAAGACATGATCAGCACTTGATATGTATGTAACAGCTGCCATGTCTTATTTGAGATTTGCCATGCAGTAGAAGACAACATTTTGATTCTAGTTAAAGGTTGGATATGGAACACGGACAGAACAGCGACAGGTTGCAGTTGCAATGGCAGAAAATCACCTCCAGCCATTTAGTTGCAAGGCTCGCTACTGATACGGCAACTGACCAGCAGGTTGCACCGTGTCCAACAAGTATTACAGAAGAGTTTTATAACTGACAGCTAATGTTAGCCATGTTAGCAAGTGATTTAGCTTATCAATCCAGGAGAAGAGTTGTCATTTCCACGATTTGATGCCGCAGGAAATGTTTGTGTAGGCTTTGCCTAAATTTACTCCAGTTTTTGCTCTTCTCAGGTCACTCCTCTTCTGAGACAGATAACAATATCTCCGGGGCTCTGAAGCAGCTGCTTCACTTGCCAACTCCACCATTTTGTCCAGTGCCAGCCTAACTGTGCTGAACATACTATTGCCACACAGAGACCCGCAATGGCAACATGTATTGGCTTATAGATGTAAACACAGTGCCATTGTTGAACCCATTGAAATTTATTTTATAATTACTTTCAGGCTAAATATACACTACTCACAAAAAGTTAGAGTGTGGGTATGTAAGGTCGGAGAGCGGAGTGGGTGGGTGTATGTGTGTGTGTGGGGGGTACACGGAGGTGTTGGGTAGGGCTGGGCGGTGTGGGCGGAGGTTCGTATCTCGGTGTTCGTGCCGGGCATCTTGGTGTCGGTGTGGTGCGGTGTGGCTGCGGGTTGGTTGGGGGCCGGGCGCTTTGGTGGGGGGTGCGGTTTTGTTTGTGGCTTCCGGGGCTTTTTGTGCGGGGCGGGCGCAGGGGGATCTGTATCTTGTATGTGGTTGCTCTTGCGGTATTGATGTCTTGGGTGCCCGTGTCTCGATGCGGGGGGCGGTGGCGGTATATCTTTCAGCCCTAGTGTTGGGGTAGGTGTGTGGGGAGTGTGTGTGTGAGCGTGGTGGCGGGGTAGGGGGTGGTAGAGGTGGTGGCGCCCTGGTGTCAGGTGTGTGGGGCAGGGACGTTGGGGTGGGGGCTGGCCTGCCCTGGGGGGGGCGTCGTCTGGGGGGTCCGGTCCTCCTGGGTTTCGGTTGGGCCGCCCCGGGTCCGGGGGGGGGGTGGCTGCTCCTGGGCGCTTGGGCCCTGGGCCCGGCGCTGTCTCCGCTCCGGGGACGCCCGGCGCCCGGTGGGGTCGGCAGCTGCTGGTCTTGGTCCGCTGGGGCCTGGGCCCCCAGACTGCAGGGGGCTCCGGCTGGGGCCGCCTTTTGCCGCCCTTCGGGGGATGCATGTCCGCTCTTTGGGGGGGTAGCTGGGATCTGGGCCTCTGGGTGGCTGCTGGGGGCCTGGGTCGTGAGCCTTGCGGGCTTCCTCCTCCTTGCAGAGACGAGGTTGCATCTGCATGACTGTATCACCACGGAGCACCCTTTATTATGCATGTTGACACTGTGACACTGCTTCCCATTGCGATGACTAGGCTGTACTTCTTCTCTACTTCCCATTGCGATGACTAGGTTGTACCTCTTCTCTGCGTAGTTCTGCGTGTGTTTGTGTGTGTTTGTATGATTTTGTTTTCCAACAGAGACCTTGGTTGTTTAGGGATCGCGGTACAGATGTACCAGTGAACTGTGTAAGTGGATTCATGTTTTCTCTCCTCTCTCTCTTCCTCTTCCTTACTCCTTTCTCTCTGTTTCACTTTCTATCATTACCTCTGTTAACTTTCATTTCTCCCTTGTCAGGCCCAGCAGTATGAAATGGAATGGTGTAATAGACAAATGTTTAAATAAAAAAAAATAAAATGAATAAACATGATATCAAGTGGAGCCTTATGTTCATAAAGCTCCGCTTGGTAAAGCAAAACTGTTCAACAGAATAAAGCAATCAGATTTCCATTCTGCTTGCTTCGATGCTGGACAGGACAAGTTAGGAAAAAAAAAAAAAAAAAAAAAAAAAAAAAAAAAAAAGTTAGGGATATTCAACTTTCAGTTTTTGGAGAACAACATGTTGTGCAATAGATATTTAACCATTAAAAAATATACATGTGCATTAAAAAGTTTAGAGAAAGTCCCATTCAGTTCACCTGGAAAGTTTGTAGTCAATTTTAGGATATATATATATATATATATATATATATTAAGGAAATGCTGTACTTTCATTCTGCACACCCCCCAAAATGCCTCATGAAGGTTTAAAAAAAAAAATATATATATATATATATATATATATAGCTTTTAATAAAAATGTTACATATTCAACCTTTAATCCCATTCTAAAGGCAAGATAAACAACAACAAAACAAATATTTAACATTATTTTTTTTAAAGGTAGAGTCCGAAGTCCCTCCAGCGCTCCTCCCTCTCAGGCTAATGGCCGCCTCGTTCTAGCTAGCCTATTCGACTTCAAGCTTCTCCTTCAGAGCTCAGAAGCGGGTACAAGCCAAACTATTTTTAACCCTGGTTTTCCAAACTGCATTATCTGAAGCTCTTACCTTTTCTTCGGCGCATCCATTGTGTTTCTTTTCTTTCTTTTTTTTTTTCCTTCGAGAGTTGAGTGACTGGCGTCTGCTCCAATCATGAGCTTATTTCCACACAGTATCATGCTCTTAGCTCTGTCATTGGCTGCCAATATAAACAGAAATCTCCACCTAGAAACGTCCCGACCAGAACAAAACAATACAAAAGAGCGAATTACAGGCAGGGGGAGAGAGAGTTGCGTTCAAGCGCGCCATGGCAGGGGAGTAGAGGCCCAAAGGCGCGGTTTTAGACGGATTTCACTTGCTCAAGTCTAACGTTTATTTTTTACGGGGGGAACTTTGGACTAAACCTTGAACTGAAATTGGTCTCTAGTTAACCCCTTGCATTCATCCCAAAATTTGCATCAATCTTGCTTTTCATTCTCACATCAACACTGGCTTGGGTGCTGGTTTGAGAGAGACAATAAAGGAAAAGTGACGAGTAAACAGGGAATTTAATCATAGTAGAGTATGAAAACAGTTGGGGTAGGGGTGAGCACTGAAAGATATTATTCTCCTCAGTATGTTTAAAACCTTTCCAAAGGATCATCTCATAGATTAGCTTTGTTCACTTAAAACTGTGGAAATGAGTCTGTTACTTGTCTTCATGATGTTTTTTGTAAACAAATTAAAAGTATTGTTTTAACCTCTGAAAGTTCGCTTTATTCTATCATCCTCTTAAGCCATCATGAATCAACTGTTTGACATAGCTGGTCTCAGATGAGCAGCCCTGATACAGGATCATGCTAAAGTGCCAACCAACATTGTCCATTGTTGAGCAACATTTTTAGTTCTGAATGATTGTGTCAGGGATAGAGGAAAGTGGCCAACACATCATCTCCTTCTGATCTAGTAAACAACTTTTGTATTGGCTTTGTGTATCAGTTCTGTTTGATGTCTAAAGACAGTGTTGATTCTTTGAGTGTGTGTGTGTGTGTTTGAGGGAGAATGTGAGACGGGCCGGAGTGATAGGGATCTTTACGGATGCAAGAAAGTTAACAATAGCAATAGAAGGCAGTTAAAGAGAACAAGATATCATGATATCATGTCTGCACGAAATCCGAATTGTGTATGTCTGCTAACGTGTGCACAGGAGCTATATATATTTTTATTTACATTATACAAACTATCATAGAGGATTATTACCAAAATGTGTGTATTATAAACTACTGGGATTAATGATATATCATTAATGACGCTGCTGTAAAAAAAATCCAATCCCATGCACAACTACTGGAACTATAGTTCCAGTAGTTGTGCATGGGGATATGATTTTTTTCCCCCAAAGTTTCACATACCAGAGGGGAGTGAGGTGAAGGATGGGTGAATTCTCCCTAATATTTAAAGTACTGGTTGAGGGAGGGTTCAGCAACATAAGAATAAATGGTGCATAAAGCCATAAATACATCCTGCCTGCTTGTACACAATAAGTTAGTGGCCTGATGTCTGCCTTGTAAAACATGCGTGTGCTTGTTCTTTGTGAGAAAGAAACATTAATTTTTAGAGTCATGAAATGTGAATTCCATCATGCCTTAACATAACTATGAGGCTACGTACAAAAGAATAATAAGGACATTCGGAAAATACAGGGGGTGCCCTCAATCATAAATGAAGATAAATCCAACAAAGCAGCTAGTAATCAAGTTCTATAAAACTAGCACGAGCAAACAGAAAATATAGAATCATATATTGTGTGAAGAGAATGGTCTTATGGATACAGAATAATTAAAGAAAGCAAAATAAATAAATAGATAAAATGACAGATAGATGCACAGTTGGGGTGGGAGGTAAAGCAGTGCGGAAATGAGTTCAACTGATTTAAAATACTCCCAAAATACTTTTATGGCCCAAACCCATAATAAAATGTTCCAATCAAATTATCATAAGGTTTTCAGAATGAGAATCAAGAACATATTAATGGTCAGAAAAGTTGGTGATGTGACATTTAAGACAACTTCAGTTCCTTCTTTCTTCTTTCCTGGTCAAGCTGACACAGTTGTATAATTCTTCAAAAACACCTGGTCAAACACACACACATACACACAAGTATCTGTGCCGACTCCATACAGGATTATAGGGTAGGTCCATATGGGACTGAAATGTACTACTGCTGTCTTGGTGAAGCCCCAACATAATGTTCCCCTACTGTTTCTACTATGGAACATGGTGAGCCAGCTCAACGTGCTCTGGGGGAATTGGAGTAGAGAACTGGCCCCCCCCCCCCCCCCCCCCCCCCCCCCCCCCCCCCCCCCCCCCCCCCCCCCCCCCCCCCCCCCCCCCCCCCCCCCCCCCCCCCCCCCCCCCCCCCCCCCCCCCCCCCCCCCCCCCCCCCCCCCCCCCCCCCCCCCCCCCCCCCCCCCCCCCCCCCCCCACCCCTGAGTGTGTTTGTGTGTCTGTCTGTGTGGGCATGTTTTACTATATTCTTGTGGTTCAAAAACCCAAAGTCCACTATACCTATGGGATCCTATAGCTTTAAGGGGACCACAATGCTGGACCCCACAAGTTTAAATCACCATTAAAAAGTGAAGACTTGGTTTTGGGATTGGGGTCAGAATTAGGTTATTCGTTCTGGTTTTATAGTTAAAGCAAAGGGGCTACATAATGCATCCTGTCAGTGGCAGACTTCCTAAAACCCTAAGTATGAGGATGTATACGCATGCACAGTCACCATCCACATTGCTCAACACCCACCTAAGTTGGATTCCCCATGCAACGGGTCAAACAGTTTGCTGGTGAGTGTATGTTTATTACTTGCCTTGCCTTTACTTGTATTGATGAATTTGTAATAGACGTGTGGATTTGCATTCAAACCTTAACATAAAACAGTAAACCAGGTGATTTCTCCAGAGAGGCTTACTGCCCAGGCAATCTCTGATGCAACTCCTTGGAGAACACTAACCTTTAATTATACATAAGCAACAGAAGGGATAATCGTTTAGTCCTCTCATACTGCAAGAGGTCAACTATATGTAAGGTTCACCCATCTTGGGATTTAAATCAAAGATATATGCATGAGGTCTGAATTGAACAATCCCCACCACATTCATCTTTAACTAAATATTGAGTGTTTCAAGGGGAAAGAAGAAGGAGGAAGAGAGGCGCTGTAAAAGAAATTATCCTGGCTAGTAAAACAAGGAAACAATAACTGGCCTGCTTCTGTCCCAAGCTCCAAAGAAGCAGAGAGGACGGTGTGTGTTTGTGTACTTAAGTAGAGAACACGTGCATTCTGTATACTTGCCAGCACAGAGGATACACGTGCTTTTACACATGCTTTCATCTTGCTATACATGCAAATAAGTATATGAAAAAATTGCACACGGGCTGAAAACCCTCTTACACACGCACACTGAGAAATACTAAAAACAAACAAAAAAACCCCTCATACAGTAGCAGAGCCTTTGCATTCAAGAGTGTAGGAAAGACAGCTTTCTGGCAGTTTCATATCCCACCAGACATTCCCTGCCAAACCACACAGTCCTCCGTCAGGCACAGTGCCACTGACATAAGCGTGTGTGGTTTTGTTAAAAGGAGACCTCAGGGATGGCGTTTCGTTTTCTCTCTTTTACTTTCCCCTTTCAGTTATTATTGTGGCCCTGCAATGTGGAAACCTCATCGAGCTCATGTATTTCTTCATAGCACTAATACCCCCACTGCCCCGCCCCTCCTCTCCTCCCCATATATGTTAATATGCAGGGTTTTCGCACTGTTTTATTGAACACAAGAGGCCACTGACTGAAGGACATTTAATTATCTGCAGACTAATCTGTTTCAGCTTTACTGGCATTGCATGCTCAGCAATCCCTCCTTGTGGACCATTCATCTCTGTTCTGATGATACTTGCATGGGAAAACTGCGTAACTGCACCCACTTGCTAACTTATGCAGCTCTGTTCTTTGTAGGCCATGCAAGTCGCCTATCATCAGCTTCAGACCAATGAAACGGTGAGCTTCAGTAGGTATGGGTGGGTCTGAGTGACAGGACATTACCTCACACACCAGGCGCTCACCAGCATTCCAGTAAACCATGGGATGGTGCTCGGAAACTCATACTCGTTGCTCTCTGTTTCTCTTTCTCTCCTGCTTGCCACAAATGCCTCACAGATGCTGATTCCTGCTTACCAAGCTCAAGCTTTAGATTTGTATACATGCCTTAAACAAAGAGAGGAGGAGAAATGGAAAAGGAAAATAAACACCTTTTTAAAAGTAATAAGAAGAGCTGCAACTGGCTGAGTAGCCTCTTACTAAATTGTCCACTTAATTTGCATGTGTGCAAAATTTTCACAAATCCAGATAAAGCAAATTGCATCAGTGCCCAACTTTGCAGAGTTATATGACAGATTCTGGAGAATACAATAAGCTTTGTAAAGCTCAGCAGGTGTTCCTCTACCCTGTTGTGCATGACTCAAAATGGATAAACTGTTTAGCTGAAGGGAGTCAGCTGTCACTGACAATAAAAAAAATCCTCTTACAGCTCAGAATTCGCTGTCCACCAGCTTTGCTTTTTCATTAAATAATTTCCACCACTTCCATTACTCCTGAGTGTTGATGTGATACAATCTGTGTTTAACACGTTTTTAGCTGTGTGATGGCTTAAGGGGGGAAAAAAGCATAAATGTCTTAGAAAACTACAAATGAGTCATTAATCGTTGAAAGAAATAATTTCTGCCTCTTTCTGTGCAGTGCTTCCTATAATCCAAAGCATCGGGAAATGGGTTTTTAGATGAGTAAAGTACTTCTCCAAATTTGTGAGTTCTCTTGTTTTTTGGAAGATATAGGAAGGACCTGTGCAGGGCCTCCTAAATGTCTAACAGTCTTTTAAGAACATATGGCCCATGTTTGTGGGTGTGTCTTAGATTTATTGATTTGCATCCAAGATGGGACATTTTCAAAACCTAGAGGCGTCAACATTACTATTCAAGCCAAGGTGGGTGCAGCATGTGCACAGCATGTGTATTAGAGTTCATATTAGAGCTTTTTTTTTTCCTGTTTGTATAAGGAGAAGTACACCTTGGAACCAAGAGGAAAGGCTGTTGTTGAGTTACATTATGCTATTAGAGCTATTATTATTGTCATTACTCTGCCTTTGCTAACAGCTCCCTCTGCGTTTCCTTCTTTTCAAGTTTATGTTTTGCTTTATGTTCTTGGTGAATGGTTTTACAGTACCGACATAACTTTAGGGTAGTGAGTCTGACAGTTGCACTCTCACTTTCTCTTTATCCCATTGGGTTTCCCCTTGGCTTAAGACACTTAGCTCCCCTTTTATCTGAAGTGGTGATTTACAAACACAAGTTTGTGTCTACAGACCTGGGGTTGGCTGTTGCCAGTTTGACTAGCCAGCTGGTAAATATTAAGACCATGTGTGTAACTATGTGTGTGCAAGTGTGTTTGTGTGTGTTTTGGAGTTAGGGAGCTGAACTCATCTCCAGTATTGCAGATTTGTTTTTCAAGGAAGACAACAATTTGATTCCTCGCAATGTATCTGTATTTGATTTTTGCAAATGGAATAGCATCTGCTTTATAATTCACTAATAAACAATATGCTTCAAATAATTTCAATATTTTAAAAGAAAAGTAACAAGAAGATAATGTTTTATTTACATAATTCAGCTGAGGCAGTATAAAGTCCAGGGAAATAAATATTTGGTGGCAAGAAAGAAAGAGGGTGAAGTAGCCTAAAATATAAAAACATTAAAGGGACTT
>JALJCO010000643.1:0-12916 GCA_023101725.1 Atherinomorus stipes | reverse complement strand
GCATTGGCATTAACTTAGAGTTGTACATGTTGTGGCCACCAGAGGGCAGTGTAGCTCTATCAACGTCAATGTACTACGTGCACGAAAGGCTTTTCAAAGTATTTAGGTGAGTTAAAATTGTTATTAATGAGCAAACAAGATGATTCAGTGTAATAGTTCAGATGTAATGAGCAGAATATAACAGAAGATGCTGTTACGACACAGTAAATGCTCCGTCGGTCGCGATTCTCAACTTCACCAGATGGGAGAGATCCCTGATGATCACTTCTCGTTCAGAACTGTCACATTACAATTTTACACTTTTTTTTTTTTTTTTTTTTTTTTTTTTTTTTTAGACCTGCCGCACATCATTGTGGACGATGTCCATTGGATTTATCAGAAACCCACAACGACGTCTGCCACCAAGCGGGTGAAGCGATTTAAGCTGTATAACCAACTTGTTTCGCTAACAGCGGTAGCTCGGTGGCAGCATCATCAGAAGACAGTGACACAAATACGTAGATTAATGTGTTCATCTGATTATGACACCGTGTAGTAAGAACGAATATTACGCTCGCATTTTTAACACAGAAATCTATTAGTACTGTTCTTTGAGGTAAATCATTGCTATTTATATTATTTTCTTAGGTTAGCACTAGCTGGATTTGCTAATAAGCCACTAGGCTGCTACTTATCTTTCTCATTTTCCGACAACACAAGCACAGACTGCTTCTCCAGTTTCCAGCTTCTCTGGTCCAATTGTACGTTCCCAAACACAACTATTCTCACCGAGAGAATAGTTGTTATAATGAACTAAAATCAGAAAAGCGCTGGCTTTCAGCTCCTTCCTCCTCCTTCACTCGGCTCTCTGACGTCCTGGACTGTAAAGTGTGGAGCTCAGACACGGTGTGACCTGATGTTCACAATCCATCTTGGTAGTTGATCATCCGAGAGAAATGCATGAAAACTGATTGTAGGATTATATTATTTAGCTGACGAGGTCGGCTCTTCACGCCGCTGAAACTTGCAAGATGCTTTATCTCATCATACTACTGTTATGTCCACCTGCTTAGTGCTGGATGCTCTTACTTTCTTAACCGGAAGTTCTCTAGAAAGTGTCGCGCATTACCCTTGTTGATGACGTTTACATTCCAACACGTTGATAAAAAGTAAAACCCAGAACAGGTTTAAATATAAATATTAGTTCGAACTTCGTTTATTTTTTAATGTTCGAATTATATTTGAATGACGAAGTTCGGAGTCAAAGCCCTACTACAGATGATGATGATCATCTCCTGAACTCATTCACGTGGAGATATTTTGGATATCTTTACAAATGGCTCGATAGCGCCCCCTAAAAAATATTCAAATGATTAGCCCCGCCCACCAGAATGACCCACAAACATGAAATTTGGCACAGTGGTAGAACACCTAAGAAAAAAAAACCCCTCTTAGACCGTTGGGATTCATCCGACAGGAAGTCGGCCATTTTGAAAAAGTGCAATTTTTCTTCTCTCTTTTGACGATTTCTTGATTACATATTTGCAATTACTCCTCAGAGACTGCTAATGGTACGGCCATCACGATGGTCTCTTTGTGTTCACAAGGCATATGACATTTCTAGTTGTGCTCTGCATTCAGAAATCTGTAAGCGTGTGAAGGGGGCGGAGCCTCAAAGTTGGCCTTCTCGCCATGAAACACAAAACTGATATAGCCTAACTGGCATAAAACCAGATATCTGCACCAAAATTGATACATGTGATGACGGCAAGATGCTGAACACACCTACATGACCACTTCCGGTTTTCGTCTAAGCCCCGCCCCTTGGCAACAGGAGGTGTTACTTTTCAATGTCTGGGGTCCAGAACATCAGTGATTGAGCGTATGGATTTGAAAGTGCTTCACAACCAGTCAAAACCTTCCATGATTCCACAGTAAAATACTCAAGTCGATGCGCCAATTGTAACCATGGCGAATATGAGCCCAACACCATGGAAACAGGAAGTATATGGAAATGACACAAAAATTCCAGGCTGAATCTCCACCAAACTTGCTACAGATGATGATGGTCATGCCCTGACCTGATTCACAAATACAAATTTTGGATATCTTCAAAAATGGCTCTATTGCGCCCCCTACAATTTTTCAAACTAATAACTGGAAGAAAACCTGTTATCTGCACCAAATTTGCTATGTGTGATGCTGAACAGATGCTGACCGAAGCTATATGACCATTTCCTGTTTTCGCCTTAGACCCGCCCCCTTCTGACAGGAAGTGCCTGTAAATGACACACACAATGGGCAGATTTCAACCAAACTTGGCACAGATGATGACAGGCATACCTTGAAATGTTTCACATGATGTGATGACGTCATGGACACGCCCCCTGAAAACAGAAGGTGACCTCTTTGGCCTACATAATCACTTACATTCCTATTAAACCACTGAGTAGGCACAAATTCCTTCAAGTGAGGGTGAAGGTGCACGAAGGGAGATGGTGCATAGGCCAGAGCGGCGCCAGAGGTGCGAGGGCCTTCATCGCCGCTTGCGGCTTTAATTAATCTTGTTTTTCTCTCTCTGCTCCCTTGTGTACATCTCTCAACAGCATGATATCCATCAAGCATGGCCCAGTCACTGAGACACTGCTACTGCAGCGTCCCAAGCTCCTCAAACAATAAAAAAAACTTTCCATATCTTAGTTTTCACGACTTCCCAGCTGATGCTGCAGCTTTGTGCCCGTTGGGTGAAGGCAATAAGAAGAGATGAGGGGCCAAATTTTAAAATCCTTCGTGGCAGCACTTATGTGTGCAGTAAGCACTTCACCTCAGAGGAGACCTATGCTTCTGCCAGTGGGAGAAACAAGCTAAAGAAGGGAGCAGTGCCGTCTAAATTCATGTGGAATGACTGGGACAAAGGGAAGAGGACTGTATTTCAACTGGTAATAAATTATTAGATAAACTTGACTCAGAACTCAAAAACTTAACTTACTTTGACATGTTAAGGGCTTCACGCCAGTTTATTTCTCTCTCTCTCTTATAAATATATAATGTGTGTGTGTGTGCAACCGTTTTAAGTATGGCAATCACATTGCTAGTTTAAAATGACATAACCACAATAACACTTGTAATTGTAGGAAAAGGCTCACAAGCTCGGAAATCATTTTATCAGCGAAGAAAACGCCTTGCAGATGACACAGAGATACCCGTCCCAGAGAGCGACACAGGAGATGTATCTCAGCCAGATGCAGTGCTAAAAGATCATGACTACACCTGCCATCCCTCTCCTGGTGAGTATTTAAGCTAATTAAACTCATTCCTTTTTTCTTTGAGAAAACTGAAATATCTGCAGTTTATCTCAGCTTTTCCAAAACTGGGATCCCAGGATAATTTCAGTGGGTCACCAGATAATTGTAAAAAAATATGTGTAGCTTTTATCAATCAAATTTGGAATTTTTATTAGGGCTGTCAAAATTAATGTGCCAAAGCAGGGAAATTAATCTGTGATGTTAATGTGTTAATTTTCTAAACAAATAAATTATATCCACTATCATATCTGACAAATTGTAGCAATAAAGACATTACTTGTAATCTTAACGTTCATTTTATCTCCTCCCGAAAGTTAAGAATTACTGTTAAGCTTACTGATAGCATCCAAATATGAGGATGAACTTGAAAATGTATAAGTGATGCCCAATAAAGTGTATACTCCTCTTTTCTCCGAAGGTAAAATGGACAGTGCTGCTCGGAAGATTCAGCAGTTGGAGGTGCAAATCTTGATTCTTAAACATGAAAATCCGGCAGCTGACACTTAAGAATCAACAGCCACTGATTTTCAGATTTTGTGTCACTGATGAGGACTTCCGTTATTACACAAGATTCAGCTCCAAAAGATCTTCACTCTGTTTTGGGAGTCTGTTTACCCTCTGCATCGAGGCTTGTGTGAAAGAAATTTGTGCTATTTTACTTTATTAAAATATCTTTAATCATGTGTCTCAGTATAATCCTGTATAAATCACACAAGTGCCTTATGCTCTGATCAGGCAGCAGTTTTGTGGAGTGTTATGAGGTGGTGTAGCCAGAGTGGCCAAAGGATGGCAGTACGCAGAGGGCTTCTAAAAAAAGTATCAATTTATTTCACATAGGTGCATGTTTTAACAAAATATATCTAGAAAAAGAGGAATCTGCAAAGCAAAATAATCACAACTTAATAATAAACTTTAACCAACAAAACACTAGGAACAAACAAACCAAAACTAATCTTACATGCACCCTGCTAGATTGTCCTCTCTCCCAACCCAGACAAAAGGCCATGCCTAAATAACTTCCCATGCCCATTACAAAATGGCCACCCCAAGCACCTACCACTTCCCAGGTAATCCCATTCCTTACTATAAAGGAGTAACTTCAGTAAAGTTATACACACACATGTAACACAAAAACAACTCAACCCTCTTTACCAGATACCATGCCATGCGAGACTAAAGGTGAAAAAAAAGGGACCTCATAGTTTGTACCATTCAATAGAGACCCAGCTCCTCCCCTCAGATATGGTCCTTCCAGTGACATCACCAATTAAGGCCAACAAGACAAATACAGGAGGTGACCTGCTTTTCCACCTTTTGCTCCTGAAACACATGGTAGGTATGGTAAATAACACAATCAAGTTAAATATTCAACAAAACAGTTTTTTACCAAATAAACAGAACTAGATGTAAGGATCCTGATGTCATCATCTAAACACAGGTTAATGAAAATAGCTTTACTCAAGTAAAAAGCAAAACACAACCAACAACGAAAAATAAGTTATTGAGTTCAATAATGACAGACGGAGGTGACTCACCTCCTTTGTCACATGGAGTTGAAACAAAACACACATTTATGTAAAAAGCTCTGTTGGTCAGAACACTTGTTCTTCTCTGGTATGTAGAAGCAGAGAACGTGGAAACTTAAGCGACTCCCTAACGCTAAACTCCCCTGCTGAGTAGATAATCATGCACATAGCAAATGGAAAAATGTCAACTTCTCCATCTGCAATGGAATAATGAATTATTGTTATATATTCTGTCTTGCAACTAACTAATTGTAAGTTTTTATCTTTGGCTAACTGGATTTTTATTAGAGACTCAGCAGAATGAAGTGTTTGCTTCACCCAAGGACAAGATAAGTAACCGGCTGAGAACAAGCAGGAGTGTGGCAAAGACATTTCTGTCCAGCAACATTTTAGAGAGTGTGAAGTTATAAAAGCTTGTGTTACATCTGAGACGAGGGAATTCTCTGATTGATTTTCTGTGAGACGTCTCATGTTGTAATAAATCTATGAAGGCATAAACGGACTCGACTCCAATTCTTCCACCTGAAGGGATCATTTTTTTTATTCCTCAACACTTGTCTATTGGTCCAAAGCACAGCGTGCAGCTGAAATGATGGCTAGTCCACAGCGAAAGCTTTTACTGATGGATGAACTGTTTATGTTTCTGTGTCGTGTTGCTGCTGGGCTTCAGGAAAGAACCTTGTCATATCTGTTTGAGGTCAGTGTGTCGACTGTTAGTCGCATTATTCTTACATGGACAAGCTATCTTTACCAGGTTTTGGGCTCACTACCATCTTGGATGACGAGAGAGCAAGTACAGGCCACGATGCCTGACAAGTTCAGGCTCTATTGTCCTCAGCTGAGAGTCATCATAGACTGCACTGAGATCTGCTGTGAAACAGCATCTGCCCTCTCATTACAGTCAGAGACCTTTTTCAAGCTACAAAAAATCCCACCACCTTTAAAGGTCTGATTGGTGTTGCTCCATGTGGTGTTATCACATTTGTTTCTACACTGTACACAGGCTCTATTTCAGGCATAGAAATAACTAAGAAATCCAAGCTTCTACAGCTACTTCAGTCAGGGGATGAGGTAATGGCTGACAAGGGTTTCTTGATCGAGAAGCTGTCAGAGGTGGGGGTAAAACTCATCATCCCTCCAGTAAAGAAGTCTACCCAGCTCATCAAGGAAGACACTCGGAAGACCCAGGCTATTGCCCGCTGAGGATTCTAGTGGAGAGGGCCATACGCAGGGTGAAGGAATACCACATTTGGGATGGACTTGTACAACTCTCCATGGTAGGATCAGTGAATCGGCTATGGGCCGTCTGTTGCCTGATGTCAAATTACCAGGGACCTCTTGATATCAAGGGGGACAAGCCAGTTTGAGGCTTCCTTGCTTAGATCCCATCCTGCTGCAAGTGACTGTACAGCTGTGGCCCTGTGAGACTGTAAATGGTTGCATGTAATTAAGTTAAAGCAACCTTTTACCGATGTTGCATTCTTACACTATTTTTCTTACAGGGTAAAATGCTATGAATGAGGTAATGGAACTCTGAAATACAAGACAGACCCACCATTAATCAAAATAAAATATTATTCCAATCTCTAAATATTCAATGAAAACTCCAACCAATCCTTGAAGTGGGGTGCACCTCTAGGATTGTCCAACGGACCTGCCTGTCAGACCTTTGATTCTGCATTGGGAGGTGGAGGGAATGAAGGGGTGTGTCTTAGGAGTGAGGCGGGACTGTTTATATTCAAATAATCTTGCTGTGCTTTCTGAAATGCAAGATCGGTAAAGGTTGCTTTAAATGATTGCTTTGAAAATGAAATAATTCTGTCTTGCCTTCACTCAAAAATGAGTTGAGGATGACCAAAATAATTTTTTTTTAAAAAGAATGCATTATTCATTTAATATGTACTTTAATTCTCAAACATGTCCACAGTTCACAAGTTTTTTTTTTTTTAAATTACCCCCAAAACAGAAAATTGCTCACATCACAGACTACAAATATTGCAACATGCTGTAAATGTTTCATAAGAAATTTCCAAATCATTTTCTTATCAGTTCTACACATTTGTTAAAAGGAAGAATTGCTTGTTTCAACTTAATAGGTGATGATACCCATTGATCTTTCACATGTATCCAAAACTATTCACATGCTCTATTATTCTGTACTTATGTTTTAAGACTTGTGACTTAAGAAGACATCCATGTAGATGTTGCAGTAGAAATCGTCAAGCTTTTGGCACATTGAGTGGATAATCTCATCCTTAAAGATTCTCTCAACTATAAAGTCATCTGTGATGAAATCACACCACTGAAGGCCGCTTATGGCAAGTTGTGCCTGTACCTGATAATAGTATTTGTGAGTCTTCCATAAGCAAGCTTGGCCTTTAACTGTGGTCAGGTGTTTAACTTGTTCAACACTTTCTACATTGCAAGATGAACCTCTGCCAGGCCAAATGGTGGTATTTCACAAGGGTAGAAGACTTTACCATCTGGGTAAAGTCTTCTGGGTAAAGGTGAGGTGCATCTGGGTGGATGATAACTCCACAAGATGTCACTGAGACGTCACAAAAATCTGCATACTGCCGCAGTATGTCAGATTCCAGGTCCAAACCACGTTTCATGGCAGCTGTCTGAGGAGTTATCTTCAGGAAGCGAGAAGCTAAGGCTTTGGCAGAAGACTCCCCTCGAATATGGCATATCTCACGGAATCGGCTGGCTGTGAGTCGATGTTTGCATACCAGGGTCCATAACGGGCATTCTGACTGCTGCCTGGTTTCAGCTTCAATAGCAGCTGAGATCTCTCACGTTACCTTTTAAAAAAAGAAAAATAAATCAATATACATGCAACTCTTAATGACTTAATAATAAGGTAAAATAAATTAATAACCTTCAGGCTCTTAAGGTGGCAATGTTGCTTGTAATTGGGCTCAAAATTTACTGGGAATTTAAAACTGTAGCCATCAACAGGTAACTGGGGGAATGCAGGGGCATCAGAGTGTCTAATACAGTCTTTACTTGTTTCAGGAGGGTACTGGTAGGAAAGGACCGAGCCAAGCGGCACAGGGCCAAATTTAGAGTCCACTAAATTAAGTTCTTCAATCCTGTGCAACAATTTGCATATCCCAGGTTGTGGACGAATGACTTTGAGTTTTTCACCACTGGCCATCACATGAGGATCTGGAAGAGGCCGTGATAAAATTGAGAAACAAATTAAGTATAATTTGCTTTACAGTACACTGTCATCTGTCAAAATAACCCCTCTTCTAAAAGTGTTAGTTAAAAAAAGAGATAGAGAGGAGAGTGAGCGTAAATTAGAGGAAAGAGGATTAAATTAGATGAAGACAGAAAAGAAGAGTAGAAATTGGAGAGTGAAACTCATTTGAACTCACCAGTATATGCTCTGGATAGTGTGCACTTTGCGCCAGTTCTTACACTTCTTTTTTTTTGTGGCTTACACACCCGTCACATCATTTGTTGCCTCTGGTGCAATTCCTTACATCGGCAATAATAATAAAAATAACATCAATAATGATAATATTACAGAAAATACATTATCAAGAGTAGTAAATGACCTGCGTCCTTGGGCTGTGCCAGGTCTGCAGCAAGCTAGTGCATGGCAGTGGCAGTGGCACAGTCTTGAAGTCAATGGTACTGTAGTGCGCTGTCTGAAATAGCAGGGCTACTATGTGATTACATAGAACTTCACCTGCAGCACAGGAACATGACAGCCACTCCAGTGCCACGGGGTCCTCTTTACAGTCCAGTGTAAACTGGAAATAGAGAAATGATGTGTCAAGTGGATTCGGCTCATTTCTAAATGATCAAAACAGTAACATGAAATATATAAACATAACGCAGTAGATAAAAAGACCCCCCCCCCCCCTCACTGAGTCCATTTACATGTGCAGAATATTAATCAATGTGCTAATGTGGCAGTTGACAATCCTGTCACTATGCCTCTGAGTGCTCATGTTCCCTGGCTACTTGGCCAAGGGGATGTCCCTTTGGCTGACTGGTTAGCGCGGATGACTCTCACCTGGGAGTCTGAGGATCAAATCCTGCCCAGGCCCTCCTTTGTCCTGCCCCACTGATAGAATACCCCTCTGGGATACATAGTTATCTAAACTGAAAGCTGTAAAAGTATAATAAGAGACACCAGGTACTGTTGTTTATATGGCCACTTTTCATCATAAGATGAAGACACAAACTTATCTCCATTTTATATCAGTCAAAAGCCCCCTTTTTCATGTGAGTTTGATTTGGTTCAAGTATCAAAAAGCAAGTAAAAACAATAATAATAAATCAAATACATGACCACAATGTCAAAAACACATAGTTTGATTTTGTGTCCAGTTTTTAACAAAACCACAGTTTTTTCCCACTTCCTGAAAAATAGCAGTTTTGAACATAGAGGGTTTGCAACCAACAGCAGCTTAATCCAGAAATATGATAATAAACTGATCATTGTGTGCATCCAACTTTGTTAACAGCATTATTTATCAGTCTTTTATGTCCTAAACTTTTGCAGGTCTTAAAGACCGTGTAAAGGGAATTCTGCAATTTTCTTACAAATACATTATGAAGGCCATAAATGTATTTTTATAAACGTGTGAAAAGCCTCTCAGCCACTAAAAGTTGGATTGTGGAGCTAGACTTAAAATTGCGTTTCAAGACTTCTGTGTTTCAGGATTTTGTGGGTGGGACTAAAAGGGCGGCCGCGTGTCGCATAGTGGGTGGGTCTGGTTAGGTTTAGGGGGAAGGGTCAGGGGGAGGGCTAGATTTTACCGTGCTCTCGTTGACTTGGTGGGCGTGTCGTCGAGTAACGTCACACTACGACACGCCCCTGTCTTGCGAGCCGCAGATAGACCCTTCTCAGCTAGCACCCCATGGCTAGCATCAACAGAGTTTGCTGCTAGCTAACAAGCTAGCTTGCCAATTATGCTTCATTCGCGTTCATACATCTTCCCTGGATGCCACAATATGCAAGGTAGCAGCCTGGTGTCTTGGTTTAAATTTTCAAGAGATGACCTGAAAAAAGAACTGGATGGATTTTTACAGAGGAGCCTCTGTGGACCGGAGACATCAGGATCACCACCATCACTCCCCTCTGCAGTGCCCACTTTACTCCAGATAGTTTTACTAACTTCCAGGACATACAGTTGGATGTTGGCTGCTGTTGGTCGGTGAGACCCTCACAACTGATAGATGGGCGCAGGCGCATGGCCGTAGTTATCACCGGCGAACCTCCGTATTTATCCAGCAGTGTGTGTAATAATATTCATGAAATAAAATATTTTCCGCGATTTGGTCAGTTGAGAAGACTAGTGAGGTGCGGATGGAAACGCAGAGATTTCCCCTCGGGGATCATACAAGTATATATATATATAAAAAAAATCATCACCAATAAAACAAACACAGTAGAAAGTTACTAAACTGGCATGACGGGTCGGAGCTACTTCCTCCACCTGCTGCCTTCATATGCGAAATAAAGCACAGAGCAGCGCTGCAGCACGTCCGCTCCTTCACTGATCAATATCAATGATCCGTGCGTCCGAAGCGTCGCGGTGGAAATATTTTCATTTTACAGGTGACTAAAACCACAAACAATCCTCACTGTTTGAGCCACCCAGAACACACACACGGAGGAAGGTGATGTGGGGGGCGGCTGCTAGAGGGGGAGACAGACTGAAGTCCTTTGTGGCTGCATGCAGGTATTAGCCAGGGAAAATGAATACGTAAATAAAATAAATGATGCTATTTGACAAGAAGGACAACAACATGAATAAGTCTGATTTGGTTACCTGGAATATTTCAGAAAAATGTACTGTAGTAAATTACTGTAAAATGTTAGTATTTCACTGTTATACTGCATGTTTAAAGGGGAAGTTCAGGATTTTTGACATAGGGCCTCATTTACAAGTGAGCCAGAGTACTACTTATCACTGAAGACGGTTTCAACATATTTCATCCCGTTGTTCTAGTTCCAGGAGGTTGCTGATGCTAATGCTAGTGGAAGTCAATAGGAATCTGCTAGCCTGTCATTTAAACCAATCTTATCCACTCCAGAGAAGATCTAAGGCAAATCAGCAAGCCTATCTGTGTAAATGCCGTATTAAACTAGTAAACTCGTGTGTTAAACTATTAAAACTAGCCTTGTATGACAAATTTTGCATTACATATTGAGGAACGAGTTTCTTACCAGCTTACTACCTTTGTCAGTGTATTTGGGTTCATAGAGACATGCTGACAGTTAGTTTGATGGAAAAAGTTCAAATCATCTTCAAAATCGGACATATCCTCATGTATTTCAGCGGTGGCCGTATTTTAGACTTTATATTTGTGTAATCAGATTCCTTCTATGCATGTAGCGGCAGATGACATCACTCTGCTGCCAAATACAGGAAGTAAAACTTTGTAAAGTGTCTCAGCAGCAATAATCAAAATGCAACGAAATGCAGGTTAGATTTATTTGTAACATTATTCTGTTAACATGGCATTTACACAGATAGTCTGAAGTTAGAAATGATTTTCCTCGGATCTTCTGTGGAGTGGATAAGATTGTTATTAATGACAGGCTAGCAGATTCCTATTGACTTGCACTAGCATCAGCATTGGCGACCCACTGGAACTAGAATAACGGAATGAAATATGTTGAAACCGTCTTCAGTGATAAGCAGCATTCTGGCTCACTTGTAAATGAGGCCCTATGTCAAAATTACTGAACTTCCCCTTTAAGATTAATTTCCCTCTCTAATAACCGCCAATTAAGCAACTTTTGGATTCTTTAATCACCAACATTCTGTTTATTTCTGTTCTGTCACAAAGTGTTTTTCCAGCAGACAAAAGGGTTTACATTATGTTTTAACTAGAATTTAGGAGAATTTTACCTGCATATAATCATTCTGATTACCATGTTCAACAAAACGTGGAGATATATGGTTTTGTAATTTGTATAAGAATTGAAATATAAACTAGCATAACGGAGAAATGCTCAATGATGTACTCAAACAGTAAGCCTAAAGAAATTCACTGACATTGTGCCACTGCAAGATTTGTTTGACAAGTAATTCTTACTGCCTTGACAAAGAGCATCGTCCAACCATAAGAGAGAGAGAGCTATGGCATGCCGGTGTGACAACATGCAAGAGGAAACCAAGGAAACTGGATGTCAGACAGAATGCTGACATCTGACATCTGCCACGTGTTGTGCTGCCCTTACCAAAAAGTACTATATGCAAGTAGTGCTTTAAGTATACTAATTTTAGGCTTTAAAACAAGACAGTATACTTTCAGTTTACTACTTAGGTACTTATCAGAAATATATTTGAAGTTTACTTGGCATTTACTAATAAATATCCTACAAGTTTAACATACTTAGTCTATACTTATGTTTAAACATTTAAACAATATACTTTAATAGTAGTACATTCATAGTACGTTTTCAAACATACTGGTTTCTTTGATACTAAGAGTTTAAATGTTACTGGACCATTTGGTGGAGTCAAATAAACACCTGAACCTGTTTTTGACAGAAATTTTGTAATATTTTCTTTTACTCAGCATTACAGGTGGAGCAGAAGTATAATAAGGCATGATTTTCAGTATATTTGAAAATGTATTTTCAAACACTAAACAGTAGACTATACGTGTATTATCAGTAAACTCATAGCAAACCTAAAAGGTTACGGTCTACTACTTCTTTGCATTGAGAAGTTTAATGTTAGAAAACCAATAGTATACACAGATGAATGCTTTTATTATACTTAAAAGCAAAAATTGTAAGAGTAAAGGAAAGCATTAAAAGTGTTAGTACGAGTAAAAGCTGACAGTATACCTAGAAGCAAATGCTTTCAGTTTGCTTTATAGTGTACTATTTAAAAGCAAAAGTACCCTTGTAGTTTTAGTATAGTACACTCACAGTATACCAGTAGATTACCTTAAGTATACTTTAAAATACTTAAATTGGGCCAATTTAGTCCCAAGAAATACACTTGTTAGTATACTGGATAGTACACTGATAGCGATGTATTTTGTAAATAAAGCAAAATTTGGGGATATACTTCAGTATACTTGAGTTTACTTAATGATATGTACTTAAGGAATACTTCTTTT
>JALJCO010000642.1:0-33384 GCA_023101725.1 Atherinomorus stipes | reverse complement strand
GGCTTAGGGAACTCAAAATACATGAAGCCACCTGGTGGCGAAAGCGTGAAACTGATTCTCCACCCGGCTACAAATATATATAAATGATTTCTCTGTGAAAGACTGGCGACCTGTCCAGGGTGTACCTCGCCTCTCGCCTTATAATAGCTGGGATAGACTTCAGCAACCCCCACAACCCTAACCTGGATAAGCAGTACAGAAAATGAATTAATGAATGAATAAATGATTTCCCACATTCCGATATTCTACAAAAAGTTCTATTTGCAGATACATAATACCTGTTTATTTTTTTCACATAACAACACATGTGCAGGAGAACTTCAATAGTGAATTGTCAAAGGTTGATACATGGTTAAAATGCAATAAATTTCCATTAAATATAAGAAAAGACTAATTTTATGATTTTTCATTCAAATAGAAATTCAAATCAAAGCAACCTTGAGCTCATAGATATCAAATAACATGTTTAATTAAAGAGTGAAATCCACCAGATTTCTGGGAGTTCATGCTGATGAGTTCGGGAACTGCAGGAGCCATATCAATTAATTCAGAAATCATCTAAATATGCTGGATTATTTTTTAATTTGAGACATGTCCTGCCTGGCGAAGCACTTTTTTTCACTGCATTGGTCATTATTTGAGCCTCAGTTAAACGCTCAATGCTCAATGCAGGACTTTGTGACATAATCTCAGTCCCCTGCATTCATATCAGATCAGAAAGAAGCATCATTTAAAGGACAGAAACAAAAGCTCAGGTGTACCAGCTTCAGTCTTGTTTGTAAAGGTCCTCAGGTATGAAATAACACTGATGAAGGGTTGTAAATGTCTCCATCTGTGCACGTTTTTAAAAATAGATTTAAGAAGCTTTTGTTGTCAAAATACTGTTAGTCATGATTTATAATTGATCTCTTTCTCCACATTAGAGCTTATTCTTCATGGAATATTGGTGATGTGATCATCTGGACCTTGTTAGAAGTAAGGATTAGGTTAGATTAGTCTTAGAGTATTTTCCTTTTTGGGGGGGGGGGGGGGGGTGGTTTTATTGTATTGCTGTGCAGATATGAATTTTCATTTATTTGGAGTGGGGGCTTAGTTGTATATACATTTGTTCTGTGTCTGGGCCCCTTTTAATAAGCTTTCAGCTTCATGGTGTGTCCCATTTCACATGCATTAGGAAAGAGATAAGTTTGTGGTTTTAACTGACATGTGAATAAACTGAGCTGAAGTGGATATTCAAACAGTTTCATTTGCAGTTTATTTGCATCCCCAGTTTAACTCCTCTAACATTGCTGAACATGAATTTAGCTTCCAGTAAAGATAAGCAGGACATAAACTCCCTACAAGGAATCCATTGCTTTCCTCAGCTGGGCTATCATGGATTACAACACAACGATCTTCCAGGTCCAGGCTCCCCACAACTGATCTAAAACCTGCAGGACGGTCCTCCAGGTCCAGGATTCCCACATCTGATCTAAAACCTGTAGGACGGTCCTCCAGGTCCAAGGTTCACCACATCTGATCTTAAACCTGCAGGACGGTCCTCCAGGTCCAAGGTTCACCACATCTGATCTAAAACCTGCAGGACGGTCCTCCAGGTCCAGGGTTCACCACATCTGATCTAAAACCTGCAGGACGGTCCTCCAGGTCCAGGATTCCCCACATCTGATCTAAAACCTGTAGGACGGTCCTCCAGGTCCAAGGTTCACCACATCTGATCTTAAACCTGCAGGACGGTCCTCCAGGTCCAAGGTTCACCACATCTGATCTAAAACCTGCAGGACGGTCCCTCCAGGTCCAGGGTTCACCACATCTGATCTAAAACCTGCAGGACGGTCCTCCAGGTCCAGGGTTCACCACATCTGATCTTAAACCTGCAGGACGGTCCTCCAGGTCCAGGGTTCACCACATCTGATCTTAAACCTGCAGGACGGTCCTCCAGGTCCAGGGTTCACCACATCTGATCTTAAACCTGCAGGACGGTCCTCCAGGTCCAGGGTTCACCACATCTGATCTAAAACCTGCAGGACGGTCCTCCAGGTCCAGACTCCCCACAACTGATCTAAAACCTGTGGGACGACGGTCCTCCAGGTCCAGGATTCCCCACATCTGATCTAAAACCTGAGATTTGATCGTATCCTACGCTCACGTTCAAATTGATAAATGCCGAGTCTTGCGTGGAAATGGTCGTACCCACAGATTTTCGTCGTACGATCGTTTGATAAATGAGGGCCATTGTCTGCCTCCTCCTAAGAACCAGTTAGATGAATTCCACTCCCCTCTGGTCCCCTGTGATTAGCTCCATCACTTAACGTTGGTGTAGGAGAGCGGCCTCGTCGATGTGGGGGTTGGATGCTGGCAAGCGCTTGATGGCTATGGGTCCCTGGCGGTTGATTTGGGGGGTGGGGGGTGTCTGGGCTGCCTCGCCAATGGAGCAGGACTGTATCCAGCCCGATGGGGGGGATGGGGGTCAGCGGTTGAGGCTGCTCTGCGGCGGTGGGCGGGTCGCTGGTAGGACCCTGACCCCGGTTGCTGTCGGCCGGCACTAAGTGGCCGGGCCGTCCCGGGGCGGTGGGTCCTGGGCCCTGGTGCACGGGGGTGGCCCTTGCCTTCTGGGCCGGAGGGCCTGGCTCGGTGCTGGGGGGGTCCGGGCCGGCGGGGGCGCCTCCTCTGGTTTGGGCCAGTCCTCACATCCTGGTGTCTAGTCACTGCACTGGGGGGCCGGGGCGCCCCTGCTATATGTGTGTGCGTGTGTGGATATGTCAGTAGGGGTGTATGTGTGGGGGTGGGGGGTTGTGGGGTGGCCGGGTCTTTTCCACGCCCGGGGCCTGTCCTGCCTGGCCGCTGTGTTGGTTGGGACTGACCTGAACGAATTAACTCGTGCGGGTTGGTCTCGACTGGTTCGGGGGCTGGGTGGGCCGGGCTCGTGGCGTGGGGGAGGGTTGGTGGCCCTGTGGTCCCCATCCATGGTGTATGTGGGTGGGTGTATGCCTGGAGGGGGTGTGAGTGCAGGGGGATGTGTGTATAGTTGCCTGTGGGAGTGTATGGGGGTGAGGGGCAGGTGAGGGTGCATGGTAGATGAATGTTTGAATGTGGGTGGAGGGGTGCATTGGTGGGGTTTGTGTGTATCGGGTAGGAGGGGGTTTGGGTATGGAGCGAGGATGGATCTGTGAGGGGATGGGATGCGGGGCAGCTGAGTGAATGAGGGTGGTGTGTGAGAGGGTGGGGGGTGGGGGGTGTGCCGGGGGCTTGGAGCTCGCGACTCCTTCCCCGGCCCGGGCTATCACCCAGGAGGCACGAAGGCAAGGTTAACAGTGAGGAGGGTGTGTGAGGACAAATGAATAAGCGCGTGAAAGAGGAAATGTGAGATGGAGGAATTTGGGCTGGAGGAGGGGAGAGATGTGGGTAAGTGGGTAAGCTGGACATGTTTGGGGGGAAGTGTGTGGTGGTATTGGGGGTATAGGGAGATCGGGCCGTATGTGTTGGGTGGAGGGAGGGGTCGGTGCGAGTGTCTGGGGGAGTTCATGTGGGTGTTTGGAGGATATCGGGAGGTGGGGGGTATGTGTGGAGGGCAGACAGAGGACGGTGTTGGGGGTGGAGGGAGGAGTGAGTGTGGGAATGTAAAGTCAGAGAGCAGAGCAAGTGGGTGCATGTGTGTGGGGGAGTGCATGTGGGTGTTGGGGGTATGTGTATGAGAAGTGAGTGTAGTGGTGGTGTAGGAGGGTGGTGGCACCCTGGTGTCAGGTGTGTGTGGGGCAGGGACGTCGGGGTGGGGGCTGGCCTGTCCTGGGGGGGTGTCGTCTGGGGGGTCCGGTCCTCCTGGGTTTTGGTTGGGCCGCCTGGGTCAGGTGGGGGGGGGGCTGCTCCTGGGCGCTTGGGCCCTGGGTCCGGCCGACATCCGGTGGGTCGACGGCTGCCGGTCTTGGTCCAATCACTGATTGGCAGCGTGAAAGCTCTGCAATTAACTGAACTACCTTCAGAACCTCGGTTAACCAGAAGTTTACCTAATTAAATAGTTGTTTGTTCAGTTCATAATAATGCCGGAGGGAGAAGAAAATGGGTTTTCTAAGGCCCACAGAAGCAAAAGAAAAAAACGAAAAGGGAAATGGAAGATGCAAGCGCTTGTGAGGAAACCCCTAAAGCAGAGATTGTCTCATTAGCTGCCATTTAGGACGTTATAAATACAACTATGGCTATAAATAAAACCATGCCAATAAAACAATTGAAATTTTTTGATAAGATTTCTTTAAATAAGACAGATGCATTGTCTTAAAACATGTTCCTATATCTCACTGAAATGTTTCTCTATAGGGGATTATGTCTTATATTGAGTGTGATGAGATATTTGACTAGAAATTAGACAAATATACTTGGCAAGATTTTGAGTTTTTGCAGTGAAACATATCTGTCACCATCAAAACCTTACTGGAGTGGTAACAAAAAAGGGAGATCCACAGTAAAAAGTGTAAAAAGTTCTATAGGTTGGAAACGGATGGTTGAATTGTTAAACTGCTTCATACTGACAAACAATCCATTAAAAAACAAAACCTCAGTGTCCTGTGTCATTACCTAATGTGTTAAGTTCTGCCGTGGTTACTAGAGGTCTAAAGACAGCCAGTCTGTCTTTGCAAAATCTCAAGTGTCCGATGGGACAGCTGTTTGAGGAGTGTTTTTTGAACTGCATGAGCAATTTCACACATTAGGAAGAGTTGCTAGCCAGCATAAGCTAATGTATGTTTCCTCCAGTCACTGCAGTGATGGTGACAGCCTCTCACCAGCCTGACAGGCCTGTCCAGTTCTCTGCGGACAGTCACACAACCTGACAAAACTTGTACGCAAACTAGTCCTCAGAGAAGTAACATTTAGCAGAGGTGCATGATATCCAGCGTGCACTGGCTAAGAAACTGTGTGTTTCACTCATTGGTGGTAAGGTGATTATCCTCAGACTTCAGACCACATATCAGCCACTTCAAGTCACAAAGTGTGTCCTTCAATGAGACAGCTGACAGATATGATTGTGTCAAATAACTTTCCTGAATGGTTGGCTGTAAAGTTTAAATTGTAAACATCAACTGCTGCTCAGTCAATCTACCAAAAGTCCCTATAAAAAAGTCAATCAACCTACTGCTAGATTATATATAACAACTACAACCCTTCTAAAACAGTAATGATGTACACTGATTTAGTGCCAGTTAACCTAACTAGTTGTCAAATATCCCTCCGGTTGTTTTTGATCTGCATTAGTTAACTTTCCAGCCTTCTGTTAACCCTGTTCCAACTTTTTAGAAATTTAAAATAAGGTAGTATCTTCCATTAAATGGTAAAAATGTCTCAGTTTCAGCATCTGATATGTTTATGCTCAACTTTTAATTAAATATGGTTTGGTGAAATTTGAAAACTATTGCACCATTGCAGAGTTGGAATTGTACATGTCCCTCCAAAAAATGATGATTAAAGTTATTAGAACTGCTTCAAACAAACTCTATGATAGTTCAAACAGTGCTGCTTAGTAGTGCAAATGACATGAAACGAATGAAATGAACAAACTTTATTCAAGTAGACCGATTTAATTATCAAAAACTATTGGCTAAAAAAAAAAGATTATTAAGGGCACATTTTTATAAGCAGTAACAATTATACGCAAATAAAAAACTGAGAAAAGACATGAATAGACCCGGAAAACCAAGAAAAGAGTACTTAGCTACATGGAGATGGGTTCAATAACTGGAAAAATCTTTCAGCTCACTTGAAGCAGCATCGCAAGGTTTTTTTCATTAGCGTCACATGGGTAGAAGAGCGCAACCTGCTACAGACACAGCAAACATTCACACCTACAATAATGGACCAAGATTAGTCTTAGGACAAACTGTTGAATAGAAATTTTTAAAAGACTAATCTCAGTTGGACAATCCTGCCATCTTCGAGTAAAAATTTAAAGATGGCCGCGGCCAGAGTTAGCAGTCGAGTTAGCAGTAGTAGAAGCAAGGCAAGGCAAGTTTATTTGTATTGCACATTTCATGTACAGAACAATTCAAAGTGCTTTACATAAAACATTATAAGCAAAAGGGAGATAAAAAAAAAACAATTAGAAGCATGATTCAGAATTAAAAGCATTTAAGATTAAAAAGAGAGAATCTTAAATGCTCTTAAATGCTCTGTAATGATACATTCATTTCACTTCTGGCAATTGTTTGTTGCATTAAATCAGTCATACGCGTGGTGTTGTTTGATATAGCTGTAGGGGGAAGCTGCTGTAGTGTAATTCACATTTTTCATGAGGTATATGTGAACTACAACGTCTGCTGTGTTAACAATTGCTAATAACAATAGCCTTAGCAAACACGCTGTTTTGCTAGGTGTGACGTCACCCCCCAGTTCCTACTTCCCAATACCGAGGTAAATGGAACGCAGCACAAGATCTTGTGAGATCTTGTTGTTCTGTGAAAAATATTGACCTCCCTATTTATTAGTGATGCGTCTCTTTGTGCAGCAGCACCGTTAGCGCTGTAGCAGTGTATCTGCGTGTTGTGAGCTTTCAAGCTTTGAACACATGCGAAAGGTCCTGATGAAAATGGACTCTGCCTTCTTTTTGCCTATTTTTATTACCTGTGTGGTGTTTTGACATAATTCCAGAAAATAATATTTTAGTGAAGTGGTTCATCAAAATATGATCTTTGTGTTTGATAATATATATATATTTATATATACATATTACATTTTTTACAATATAATATTTTTCTATTGTTTAAACCTACAATAGGCTACATTTTGTGGGTAACAATCATCTTTCAAATGCAGATTTGGGCATATTCAATAAGTGTTGAGCACATTTGCATAATAAAATTAATATTAAAAGAAACTTGTAAAACAAAATGATTACTTTTCATGCCTACTTTCAATGTGTTATCTTGCATTGCGTTAGGTTAGGAGTTAAAGAAAAAAATGAAGCCTTTTTGGGGTGTATTTTGGGAATACTCAATTAGTGTTGATCTCATTTGCATATTCAGCTTAATTTTCAAAAACTTGAAATGCAAAAAATGCTACTTTCCATTGAAACTTTCATTGTGTAAATTTTCATTGCGATAGGGGTAAAGGAAAAAATGAAGCCTTAAATTTGGGCTATATTAGTGCACATCCTGGATTGATGGAAATTAAACTTATTTGCCCATCTAGGATTTCTCGAGGCTTCCAGTATGTTGTTTTGGACACCTCATGAAATGATCTACGGTGAAAAAAATTCTATAACATTAAGTTCCTCGCAAAACATTATTTTGCCTGAGCGCTGCAGGCTGGCTCTGGTGTGTTTGAGATTACACGTTACCGAGCCGCACACATCTACCATGCACGGTTGGGATGTAACCCACCCAGCAAAATTTGGTTGGAAAAGATGTTGAAAACACATCATGTCCATCCATTGAAAACGTTGGAACAATGTTTTGATTTGGTTGAAAAGTGAAAGTGGAGAAGCCCAAAATTTGACGTTTCTCAACGACTTTTCAACGTCTAATTTTGGGCTAAATTTGACCAAATCAGACGGTCCAAACTCAGCCCCATTTCCAGTGTCTATTTTAGGCTTTAACATGGCTAACAATGCTAACAAAAAAAAACAATGTTGAAATTTTGTGTTTGGTGGGAACATCTTTGACATGCACAGTAGCATGTTTTATAAACCCATTCCAAAAGATGCAGCAATGTATCGTATGGTGGTGAAATTTACAAATAAATGTTGAAACAAACAATGTTTCTTGTCATTTTTTTTTCCAGTTAAGTTTTTATTTTTCAAATTATTCTACTCCCCTTCACCAATTTGAATGTGCAATAAACCACACTCTTTTATTACTGTGTACCTTAGATCATTAATAGAGAGGGATGAACCTTCCGCTCACGTCACTCGCTGGTTTCTGAAGAGCTAAAAGTGAAGCACTCTGTTGTTATCAGGCACTTTTATACAAATGTAAATGCGAGTGTTGCTGCATTTCTACTGTTCAAATGTCAAATGGCATCTTGTCAAATGTCCAAATGGATTGCAAGCAACAAATCACACGTATTCTGGAAAACCTATGAAGTCTGACATGGTAGGGGGTTAAAACTCTGCAGGGCCGGAGCCTATCCCCGCTTTTAGGGTACAGTCCAGACGAGTCGCCAGTTCATTCAGGGTCAACACTGAAAGACAAACAAAGCACTCGCTGCTCGGGAGAATGTAGTGACCAATTCACCAAACAAGAAAGTCTTTTGGACGGTGGGATGAAGCCCAGAGTACCTGTAGGTAACTCACCCATACACCAGGAAAATACGCAAGCTCTTCACAGAAAGGCCACTCTTCAATCCCTCCCTCACCCGGGGCTCAAACCAGCAACCTTGCTGAGGCTGCAGGCCATAACACCACAGCACTGTGCAGCCCCTCTTAAAGGCGTTATAGAAGATGTTTCTTTCAACAATTGTTGCAATATTTGATGAAATTGGGTTCACTACGCTATGATCAAAAGCTTTAAATATATATTTCACATCAGCTGTGAAAGTAATGGGGGCTGAAAAAACATCCACCAATCATCTCTGCAGTCTTACATCATTTGTCTTTTGGCTCGTCAATCACTCTTACGACCGTAGTAAGAGTGATTGATGGTCAATTTAACGGGTAATAGGCGAGACTGGCGAGAGTACTGCGTGATGGAAGCTACACACTGTCGTCTGATGTTTCCAGCAGGTCGCTAACATCATTCTGCTAGCAGTTAGCGACGTTCAGACAACGACATCTGTTTCACTTTGTGACATGATGGAGAATCTGTACCTGCTATCCGCTAAACACCGGAGCTGTGAATCAAGCAGGCTGGTCTTGCACGTGCGCTTTTTTCAAAAACTCGCCAACAGTCTCTGCTTTCTGAAATGCAGAAACATCTTCTATACCGCCTTTAAAATTTGTGACAGGCTAAGACCATGCACACACGAAGTCAAAACGAACATGAAACACTCATATTTTCCAGACTGTTTGTCTTAAAGGGACTAGAAGCAGGAATTTAAAAAACAAACAAACATACATGTCCATTTTTTTCATACTAATGGGTGATGAAGCGCTAAATACCAAAAATAACGTTGCCACCCACGTTTCTCTCCGTTGCCTTGAACAGGCTGTGTGCTGCCAAATGCGCTGCAATTCGGTGTCCAAATTTCCCGCGCTGCCATGCGGACGTGATGTCAAATGACCTACATCCACAGTTTTGATGCAGGAAAAAGACGGTCGCGGTAAATTCAAACACTGTAAGCGATAGTTATGGATTCTTCTGCCGTCAGCAAACGATCCAAATCAACTAAAAGACACTAAAAAGTGTAACTACGAAGAAAAAGGTGAGTAAACAACATTATAGCTTCAGCTTGTGCACGATCCCGTGACGGCTTGGCTTGTGGCTGCAGTTATCTGAAGCGGCAGTCGCGAGTTTCGTTTCTTATTCTTGCCTCAAGTCCTTTAAAAGACGGAGACGTAAAATAAAAGTGATCGACCACATGAATGCATGAAAACAGTGCAAAATATATGCCAGGCCTGTAAGTGGCGCTGTGGTGGTAAAGCAAATAAAGGCGAAAACAGGCGATCAAATACTGGGCATGCGCAGAAATATGTATACAATGTTAAACAACCAAACCAAATGCTCCGATCTACGGTTGCGATCCGCCAGAAACCCCAAAAAAGAAGAAGGCTGAGCAACCAAACCAAAAAGATGGTGGCAAGTACAAATGGGCGAACAGGTACGAGCAGAAACCATTCAACCCAGTACGGCACCACTGTTGTGATGCTGAGTGTAGCGCATGCGTGTTTAGAGGTGAAGCTATGACGCATGCGTGTAAGAAAAAAAATGCTGTCAGAGCTTAAAGATGGAACCGCGAAAACGGCGTTTCAAGATCTTCCCACTCTGAAGGGTTGATAAAAAACCGATCATTTACAGACCCCCAAAACGCCGGCTTCGTATGGATGAGAGGCTGGTTTGGGGAGAAACATTTGTGAATTTAGGCCAGAGTTTGACTTCGTGTGGACGGGGCCTTATTTTGTAAACTGATTTGGAGTAACTGTGTTGTTTCATTGAAAGACCAGTGGCCTCATTTATAAACATTACGCATGAAACGGGGACAGAAAGCAGCGTACGTGACTTGCACACAAGGTTTGTGATAAAAACAAACTGTGCAGAATGTTTGGCCCTGTATGCAAACTCTGATCCTTGCTCACCAACATTTCGTAGACGGGAAACTGGCAGTGCATCTGGTGTTTTTGTGAGCCTCTGCCTCACCAACAAGCACCTCGACCTCAATCTCCAATAAATTACGTTTTCTTGTCATCTCAGTTGCCATGATTAATCTTAAAATGCCACCGATCAGCCGGCTTATTTATATGCAGAATATCCATGAGATACTTTGCATTGAGCATTTACGGTAGCATGCACTCAAAAAAGTTAACTACAGAAAGGAACTAGTTAGAAAAATCAAATCGAATTTGTTCATTTAACATGCACAAATTGTGTTTATGATTTTAAATTATTATCTCTTGTTGGATTAATGTAAAAAAAAAAAAAAAAAAGAAAAGAAAAGAAAAGTTGGATGAGTAAGATTTGCATTCTTTAGGCCAGTGAAGGTTACTACTTGAAATTACTGTAACAACTCAGTGTAGCTGGTCCTGTCATGGATTCAATTGAATATTTCCCATCATGCTTTGTGGCTCCCCTTGCCCCATTCTGCACCGTAAGTTATGTGATACCTTGCAGTATGTATGATTGTATTCATGAAAACCTTCTAAAAGGGCAAAATTCCTTCCACAGCAGCGATACAGATACACTCAAAAAATAATTCACTGTATTTAATCATGACACATAAATTCCATCTAAACTAACCAAGTTTAGTTAACCTTTCTCAATTGTGTTATTTGAACACCAAACTCATTTTTTGGTGCTGCTACACTGTGTGAATATGTACATTCAATTAATTTGCCTTTTATTTATTTGAAATATTCACACTCCCTCAGTCTGGTGAAATCAATTTACATTTAGTAAATATTCATCAAATATTTAGACTCAGCAAAGTTGTTTTGACTACACTCAAATAAAATTGTTTGTTGAACACATTTCAATCGTGGCACATATTTCCATGTAATTCAATCATGTCAAATGAACAAATCTAGCATTTGTTGGTTGAATTTAACCAGATTACATCAGATCAATTAAACAATGTGGGTTGTGTTCTTTTAATCAGATTCAACATCATTTGAGCACAATAACACATTTTTTTCTTAATTCAGTTATTTGCATTTAAGGGTACAAATATATCGGTGAAATCAGGTGTGTCTTCTGGCAATAATATATCCATTTGTTCACCTACATCACGGCCATTGAAAGAATTTAACTCTTTTCGCAGGTTTTCATTAGTACAAAAGCACATACCAGGAGAAAACCTTAAAGAAATAGTACACCCACAGAATGATGGTCCGTCATTTTCTACTCACCATCATGCTGAGCAAGACTCTGGAGCACTTTTTTAACATCTCAAATGCAGCCGGAGATCGGACAGGTTTTCGTTTCCCCCCAACTTTCATATAATGGAGTTCACCGGCGACTGAACCAAAAAGGTCCATAAAAGTCCACAAAAACTTGTCAATATTCCTCCATACTGATCGTCCAATAATCCAAGTGTCCTGAGTGGGTAGCGTCCAGAATTTACTCCAGATGCCATCATTTAGTACATTTTTATGGCCTAAACAGTAGAACATTGCAGTTTCTATTTGCGCGTTCGTGCGCATTCACAGCATTACGGAAGCGGGCATTCAGCGCCTACTGTGCCGATAATGCAAGCGTAGAAGAAGAAATTCGCAAACGAGCTGCTGACAAACACAAGAGGGGTTGGCTATTGATTTAAATCAAAGAGAGAAAGAACGTGCGATCTCGTCTGTCGCGGCTTCCGTAGTGTCGTGAACTTGCAAAGGCGCGCTTTGCGTCAGTTAGATATAGTACTGTTGCTTTAAAAATTTACTAAATGATGTCATTTGGAGTAAATTATGGACGCTACCCACTCAGGACACTTGGATTACATTGGACGAGCAGTATGGAGGAATATTGACAAGTTTTTGTGGACTTTTTGGTTCAGTCGCCGGTGAACTCCATTATATGAAAGTTGGGGGAAAATGAAAATCTGTCTGATCTCCGGCTGTTTCTGAGATATTAAAAAAGTGCTCCAGAGTCTCGCTCAGCATGAGGGTGAATAGAAAAATGAACACACATCATTCTGTGGGTGTACTGTTCCTTTAAGAGATCACATATATTTAACTTAGGGTGCAGAATAGAACAGGGGCAGCCACAAAACATGATGGGAAATATTCAAACGAACCCACCACAGGACCAATTTCACTGAGTTATGATTTGAAGTCGTAACCTTCTTTGGCCTGAATAATGCAAATTTTGTTACATTAAACCAACAAGAGATAAAATTTGAAAACATAAACACAATTTGTACGTGTTAAATGAACCAATTTTTAATCAATTCACCAAACAAGTTTTTTTCATTCCCCATGCCTTGACTTACTTTTTTGAGTGTACTACTGTTATTAACCTATTTGGATGGTTTTACTCAAATTATAGATGTGACTTTCATGAACCAATCAATTCTTTTGAATGGCTCTTAAATAGACGATGAGAATCGGATCTCAGTTGTGAGCCTTTAAAAAAAAATAAAAAATCCATATTGCCTCTATCTGACGTCTGTGCATCATGGGGTTCTGACGTCCGACACGCTTCATTCATGTGAACATATCTGTGAGTTTACACTGATGTAGCTCAGCTTTATTCTATCTACAGTTTTTATTTTTCTTTATTTCCTGCATTTTGTTTTAAAAACCCACTTAGTAGATTTTATATAGACGGTCTACATAGCGGTATATTTATTAGCCTTTATTCAAGTGTGAATTTTTTGTGTTACTAAAAATGTCCTTGTGTGAAAAATACTCGGAGTAAAGCTGTTTTACATGGAAGTTAATTGTAGCCAGCTCAGGTTTTGTTGTGTTTTGGTGAGTAAAAATCTAAAATAGCGATCTCACTGTCAAAGGACGGAGATATGGAGCCACCTTTTAAAACGCCTACAATGAAAACACAAGATTAATGAAAATTGACAAAAAATTTAGAATATTTCCCACCAATCGAGCATATATTTATGGGTGTGTAACTTTGATTTACTTGATAAAGATTAGTTACTGTTGACAGAATGCTAAAACAAAAAAATGATGAATAAAAAAATTTAGAATAAACCAGTCTTTTGTTTGGTTCTTTAGAAGGAACTGCTAAAGTAATCCCATCTCTATAACTCAAATCAATTTTGTTCTTTCAATTAGATTTAAATTATTTAATGTACAACACATTTTTAATTGAACTAATTATTTGCATTTAGAGGGTACAAAGAACATGTCAATCAAATCAGGTGCATTTGCTTGCAAGAATATGTATTAGGTAGTTGTGTAGGGAGTGGAATATGAGCCAAATTCACCTGCACAAACTTCCAGGAGTGATTTACGAAGGTAAATGGCTTTCTGTTGTGCATGTGCATTTCACTAATCTGAATAGTTTTTGGCGAACGTACACTTTTAGTAAAGATCCTGCACCTCCATGGATGAGGCCCCAGGTACCTTGTGCAGATCTCAGACTCAGAATATGTAGCTCCCATCATTTTACAGTTCAGACATATTTGATAGAATATTACTCTGCATCTACCCCAAAAATACAAGCAAAAAAAAACCTTCCTCTTCTTCAAAAACTGCTTTTTTTTTTAACAGACTTTAACACTTCTGAAGAGTAGGGGTGGGAAAAAAATTCAATACACTGAAATATTACAATATTTTCATATGCTGATATCATATTGACATTTAAAAACGCAGTATCGACCTATTTTACCAACGAAATCTCGTGGTATTTCATTATTCTGTAACAAAATTGTGCAAGAATTCACAAAGATTTTGCGATATTTTCATATGCTATGTCATTTAAAAATGCGGTAGCGATCTATTTACTAACAAAGTCTCACGATATTTCATCGTTCTGTTATGAAATCTTACAAGAAATCACAAAATATGAGATTTTTTAATAGAACGATGAAATCTCGCGAGATTTTGTGAGTAAAATAGATCAATACCACGTTTTAAATATAGACTTGATATCATATGAAAATATAACAATATTTCACTGAATCGATATTTTTCTTCACCCCTATTTTTCAAAGTGTTGGAAATGTATAACAAAACTGCTATTGCAGGACTGCTTTTTTTTCAGCTTTAAAAAAAGCAGTGATATTGGCAGTGATATTGGTGATATTGGCAGTGATATTGATATTGGTTATCAGCCAAGAGTTTTAAAATATCAAAATATCGGCCAAATTTCTAATATCATGCATTCCTATTAATTATGCAAACCTCAAGCATCCATTTCATAATTGCTTTCAGAATTCCTCATTTCACTACAGATATCATTCTGCTTGTACCAACATTTAATTTCATATAAAAAGAAAGAAAAATGTTTCCAAAAATCTTGATACCGTAGTTAATCTGACAAATTTGTTTTTGGAAGCTCAGAACTGATGCTGCAGTTCTGTTACAGTTTAAATTATAAATCGTAGGACCAAACTAAAAAAAAAATCTTCAGCAGCTATTTGTCAGATTTAAAATATCACTATTTAACACAATGTTAAACCAAAAAGGTCCTGCTGGATGCAAAGGAAAACACTTTGCTTCCTCTTGTGGTGAAAATCAAGAATATTTTTGCAGCCTGTGGATGGTATACCTCCTCTAATCAGTCCAGACTAATGAATTCACTGCAAACATAAGTGATGCAGAGGACCTACAGGATGTGACAATTTCAGCTCGACAAAAAAATATAAATAAATACACAGCAGAAAGACAGAGAAGCTTAAACTGACAGAAAATACAACCCTTGTTTTTAGATTGATTTATTTAAAAAAAAAAAAAAATGCAGACACATCTAAGTATCAGAACTCCTTGCAAAGGAAGAACGACACATTTACATTTATCAAAACATGTTCTGCAGCAACCAAACAAATGACCCGGAGCGCTTAGATGTGTAGGTCAACCAAAAAGCGTCCATTAAAGAGAAGATGGAGGTTTGTAGGCTCTGATGGGATCAACATTAAAACGCGAACGTGTCGATGCTACAGCGGACGGATCCGACAGCACGTCTCAGCTGAATTTGGCTTTAGAGAAATCCATCTCTGGATGCTGAGCCATGAACCTGCAGAGACACGAAGAGACGGAAACTCAGGCAAGATAAAAGTCTGAGAGCGATCAGAGAACCAGCGCATTTCCTTCACAGCAGCATTCATTTATCTGTCAGGAACAATGCAAAGAAACAGGCACAGAACTGATGTTTGGCATAAAAAGTACTGAGCAAGAAGCTGATTTAAAAGCTCCCCCCGCTGGTTGGACTGGCTGTGGTTATAAAATCTGTCTCTGTTACAGATTAAACCATCCGATGAAGGAAACAGAAGAATGTGAAAACTCATGAAGAAGAATATTTGCAGGCCAGTTTGCATTTACCTTTTATTATAAAAGTGTCCTAAATGTGTCGTTGTGAATAATCAGATGCAAATTAGCTGTTTGGCTAACTCTGCTGCATACTTACAAATGTTCAAATTTATAAACTTATTTATTATATCAGTGTGCATCTGTACGGAAGCGTATGCCATTCACCTGAAAAAATAAAATTGTTCTGATTTTCTGAATTAATTTGATAATTTAGATTAAAAAATGTTCTGTTTTTCCAAATCAATAAGATAAAAAGTTTTGTTTTTTCATTAAAGAGATTTTTTTACAAAACATTGTTTTTCTGATAATTTAAATAAAAAGTTTTTCTTCATTCAAGATTGTTTTAAAAAAAGTAAAATTTTTCTTAATTAACAAGATAATTTAAATAAAAATAAATCAAAATATTCAGTTTTTCTGAATTAAGATCATTTTGAGAAAATAATGTTTTTCTTCATTAAAGAGATAATTTTTACAAAAAAAGTTCTGTTTATGAATTAACAAGATATTTTAGATAAAAAATATATAGAAATGCTCTATTTTTTCTGAATTGAGATCATTTAAAATAAACAATTTTTTTCTTCATTACAGATCATGAGAATTGTTTTTTTTTAAATTCTTTATTAGAGATTATTTTTTACTTTTTTTCTGAATTAACAAGATAATTTAAATAAAAAATAAAATGTTCCGTTTCTCTGAATAAATGAGAAAAGTTTTACAAAAAAAACCCCACTGTTTTTATGAATTTACAACTAATATAGTCAGTTAATTCAGAAAAACAGCATTTTTGTTTTATTTTCAAAAAAATGATCCTGTTAATTCAGAAAAATAGAAAATTAAATTTTTTTCAGGTGAATGCAATACACTTCCATACATCTGTCCATATTTTAATAATTTTTAAAAAAAAGTTTGAGTCAAGTTATTCATCTGGTTTATAAATTGAATCAGACCAACATGTTTTTTGTATTTAAAAGTCCAGTTTCGGTCAGGCATTTTTTCCAGTGTCATTTTATGCAAAGAAACTCCAGTAAAGTGCAATTATCTCCGGCCGCTCACCGCAGAAGCACTTTCTCACAGGAAATCTCGCTTTAACAAGCCTACAGAGGAAGTGGACCTCCACAGCCTCCTTTGGCCTCGATGAGGGGCAAGAACTGAGGAAGAGGAGTCATTTACCCCCAACAGGGATAAACCACACGTAGACCACCGACTCAGACATTACATCCCCTAAACCACCAACCTCATGTCTCCATATCAGCTCATAAACCGCGACTAAAACCATCCAGACACCAACAACAACCATCAACTTCTGTTTCTCGTCTTTGACTGTCAGATATTCAAATGCAGGATGTGCAGAGATTTTATTTCTTGAGTCGTCTTAGTTTGAGTTCACAGCAACAGTTTAAAGAAGTTAAGACTTTTACTGGTGATGTCAAATGATATTTAAAGACTAATTATTATATTTCTGTGTCTCAAATTTTCATTTAGCAGCAACAGAGGTCATTAGAACATCACTTCCCCTCAATTAACTCAACTCTTTGTTTTATAACTAAATATGTTTAAATGCACATCAATCAGAAAGCTATCTATTTTTAGAAACTTCTCTTTATTTTCCTTTTTTTAATGTCTTGTACTTGTCCTCCTGAAGAAAAGTCTAGTGCCTTTGTGGTGCAATTAAACAGCTTCCACCCTCATACATATTCAGGTGTGTGTATGCAAGCATGAGGACTTCCTGTGTATCTCATATGTGGTGTTAGCCAGGCCGCAAAGTCTGCGCCTCGAGGATTCGTTTAATCCCCCACATCACCAAAATCCTGTCACCTGCTGCAGAGACCGTGTGCTGGACCCACCGTTTCACACCGACTGTTGTAACAGAGCCGTGTTTCCAGCCTCACCATACATGGCAGCATTTTGCTACGTGGAAATGGCAGAAAGCAAAAATACCGGCGTGAGCCAAGTGTGGGATCATTTCAAGCCAGGGGCAACAGGGGGCACTGCCCCCCTCAAACATACACCTGCCCCCTCAAAGGCACGAGAATCCTGAACTTTCTCAGGATTCTCGAATAAGATAATTAGTCGACGACTAATTATGGAATTAGTCGCCGACTGTATTGATAGTTGACAGTAGGGATGTCCTGACCCCGATGCCAGTATCGGTACTCGCTCCGATACTGTCCTATTTTGCAGTACTTGTACTTGTGAAATACTCGTTCATGACAGCACCCGATATCGGGCGTGACGCGACTCGCTGCGTTTATGCTGCCATGCTGGCAGAAAATACTGAGTTTACTTTCATTAAAATGGGAGGACGCTTTTCATTACAGGAGAAGAGATCCCCCCCCCCCCCCCCCCCCCCCCCCCCTCTCTCCCTCCGTCCCACCAGAGCTGTGGTACCCCACACACACAGTTTCGGACATTTCATTCAGGGTTCACTTTGTCGGTGGCACCTACGCTTTTCCAAGTATACGTTTGCTGAGCTGGTATACGTTTGAAGATGTCGATGCATTGCTAAAATACAGAAAAACCAGAGGCTGTTTGCAAGTTTCTAACATATGCGAGCTTTTACTTCTGCTCATGTGAAGCCCGACAGTCGTTAAGCGAGGTAGTTAAATGTGGTGGTAGGGCAACAACATGCCGGTATCAAACCTGAGCACGCAGAGATGCCTCTCTATTTAAAAAAGAAAAGAAAAGAAAAGAAAAGAGAAACGCCTCTCACTTTTCCCTAATAATTACTCAGTATATGCAAGTACTTAAATGCCAGTACTCGTACTTGTACTTGGTCGGCAAAATAGCAGTATCAGGACATCCCTAGTCAACATAATCATGATTAATCTTTTTTCCATGTTTTATATTCCAAAACATTCTTCCTGATGATCTATGTAACAGATTTAGGTGCACCTGCATAAATGAGTTAATAAGAAACTCTGCTGCATGTCATGTGACCAGACTGTGACGCGGCGTCGCTGGGTGAACCTCTGCAGCTCTGTTAGCATGGAGGCTAGCGGCGTCATAGCAGTTTTTAAGTTGTAATGCCAGTTAACGTTTAAAAGCTCGCAAGGACGACGCTCGTTTCTGTAAGTTTCCAACTCCAGCAGGTTTGTGTTCGAGCAGAAAACAGAGAAAACCCGCCAGACCTTTGTAAAGGCAGCGATGCAGCGACGGGACCTTACTTTTTAAGAATATCTTGTTTCTTCTGCTCTTCGGATGTAGGCAGGCCCATCGACTTCTGCCTTTGGTCGTACATCATTTTCTCCACCATCCCACGAGTTTCTCCGTCCAGGTCTGACAGCTGCTCATCAGTGAAAGAAACACATGCTTAGAGATGCTCCCACAGCGTTTCCCCCTCCCCATACTGATACTTGTGCTGTGCATATCGGCTGAAACCACGACGTTATAAAACATATATTCCACCTGCATAACTGCAATATGATGATCAGGTAAAACTCTTTACAAAACATGAGTGAATGCAGCAATCGGAAGCCGTTTATTTATAAATTCAGTCTAAATTCGGTATCAGAGCAACTCTACACTTGTAACCAAGACTGAAATGCAGGAACGGCTGAGTTCATCTTACCTTTGAATTCTCAGGACAGATTTTCTTGGTGTTAATTTCTGGATCTGTGGTTACGATCCGGCTCCACCACTCCATTTTGTTAATCTGAAATCAAAGTGTAAAGATTTGCCTCAGTTACGTGGAACATGCAGGGAAATAATCTTGAAGAAACATGTTCTCACCTTCTCCAGGTGGACAGTGACCACCTTCCCGTCGTCGATGAGCCAGGAGCTCTCTTCTACCTTCACCTCGTTGTACAGCTGGCTGTCAACGACGGGAGGGTGTCCCTTCAGGCCAACCTTGATGGAGCGGCGCTGGATGTCCACCACCACATCCCTGCTCTTGATGCGGAACTTCACGTCAAACGGCACGGCCAGCTGTGGGAGGATTGAAAACCAGCCGATGAAAAAAAATAACCAGTACTACCAGAGTATCAGTAGCTGGGTTTCCATTACACCTGGAATTCTGCAAAACCTAAATAACGCTATTAGAAACCGCTAATGGAAACGCCTACATTTAAAAAAAAAAGAAGAAAAAAAAACTTGAAATATCGCAAAAAACAATCCCCTCATATCCCCTCTCTGTCTAGTCCTGCAAAGGCCATTCTAGATCATCTTCAAGGCCGAGAACAGTTACTCTTCTTGTATAAAATGATTGTAGATGTATCTAAAGAATCCTCTGACAGTAAAAGTTTGGCTTGGTCTCCCGATTTAGGCGCAGAAATCTCTCAAGCTGACTGGAAGACAAGTTTGTCACGATGCACAATGTCAGACTATTAACACAAGTCTGAAACTGTTACATTTTAAATGGATCATGCATACATACATAACTGCTGCCCTGTTACATCACTTTGATGACACTAATTCTGATTTCTGCAATAAATGCAGAAAAAGAAGAAGGAACCTTATTTCACTGCACGTGGAGCTGCTCCAAAATTAAAATATTCTGACAAAAAGTCATTCTAATTATATCTGATATCATTTATAATGTGGCCGTTCTTTATCAAACGACAACAAAAAGAATCCAACAAAGGGCGACAGATGCACCGAGGACAAATGATTTACGCAGGCCGAAAGAAGCCAATTTTCCAGGCAAAGTCCTTTAGTTTTGACGGTTTATTATCTGTAGCAAGCAACCGAGACATGAACAAACATTTTCTCCTACTTCTCTTGCGCTGGTAAAAAAAAAAAAAAAAAAACCAAACGTACGCTCACCCAGATGCATGCTGGTCCTACCGATAGCGTAGTTATAAACTTAATCCATCCAAATTAATCCATTTGGATGGATTAATTTGGATTAATCCATCCAAATTAATCATATTGACATTTTAAATGTCAATATATCAGCACATGAAAATAGTGAAATTTGTGAATTTTCGCAAGATTTCGTAACAGAACGGTGAAATATCACAAGATTTCATTAGTAAAATACACAGATACCACATTTTTAAGTGTCAATATAATATCAGCATATGAAAATATTGCAATATTTCGGTGTATAAATATTTTTCCCACCCCTAGTCTTAAGAAAATTTAAAGTCTGTAAAAAAGTAGTTTTTTGAAGAAGAAAAAGAAGTTTTTTTTTTTTTTGTTTGTTTGTTATTTTTAAACTTGAGAAACAGCGAGCTGATTGGTTAAATATCACTTAAATATCGGTGGGATGGACGATGTCCGATACTCAGTTTTAAGGCTGATATCGATAGAGGGCCGATTATATCGTGCATCCCTACTAGAAACGAAGGATCCTGGCAGAGTATCCTTCGTGGCTTCTCCTGTCCCAGAATTCATTGCACACATGATGGGAGGAATTCATCAGCAGAGCAACGTGTGTAATGTTTGGATACATGCGTGGATTTTCAGTGATAAATAAAGTGTTTACCGGTTAGAAACAACAGACAGCCTTTGTGGAAAATTTTAAACTATGTTTCAAATGAGAGATTTTGTCTCAGAAAATGCATTTGACATTATTCAGGTGTTAATAACCGGTTAATGAGGTGTTAACGTTTAGGTAATGACAGATGAATGAAAGAGTAAAATGCCCTGTTCTGATTTAGTATTTACAACATATCTGATGGAATAAGTGGAAACAATGTCGTCACTGGATAGCTGTGATGTCTGCAGTTGCTAGGCAACATGACTGGAGCATTATGGGTATTCTCGCCGGCTAGGACGTCCCACTTAAGCAGCGTACCGCATCAGGAGGCTGCTTTGGAGTGTGCAGAACACGTAGCACACTCTAATGTCTGCAGACCTCTAAATGAGACAGCCATTGGCTCAGCAGCGCGGCTGCCATGGTTACCCCCACGTCTTCAGAGTGAAAATGTTTCACAGGGACAACGTCAACATTTGTAGCCTGAAGCTGCATCCCCGCCTCCACCTGCACCAGCCATCTGCTCTGCACATGAACACAGTATGCAGGGAGGTGGAGCCTCTGACATCATCCCGGTGCGAGCTGACTCGCCGCAGGGGTCGGACCAAAACCAAAACCGCGGCACAGCCGGAACGTGGTGCACATGGACCTCATATGAATCGAGCAGAAGGCTTTAAAGCAGGGTTGGGCAACTCCGGTTCTCGAGGGCCGGCAACCTGCAGGTATCAGGAGTTTCCCTGTGGCAACTCACCTTGTGACTTGTGCAGAGCTTCACATCAACTTCTGCACAATTACCCATGGATTGGAGTCGGGTGTGTTGCCGCACCCCTGATTTAAAGATATCATAAATAATGACCAGGTTTCCAGTCTTTCCTTGAAATTTTTTTCCAAGACATTTCCAGGACTTTTTCAGTTGCTATAGTACGAGTCAAATTATCACAACATGCACTAATAAATTTTACCCTAAGCTTTGGAGAAGTGTTATTTTCTACAATTTTACATTTAACCATTTTGCTACAATTTTTATTCCTCTCCCTCTTTCTTTCTTTCTTGTACTTTCCCCCTAAAATTTTTAATATCTTCAATAAATCATCAAAACAATTTCCTTTAGTTCATCTGTTTACTTACTAACAGTTTACTTTGTGCATGTGACACCGTCATTCTTAAATTTGAAATCAAATCAGTGCAAAAATGAAAAAGCTGCTTGGACTGGGAACAGTTTGCCCTTAGTTTGTTGTGTCTGTGGTGACTTTAGTTTGCTTGTGTTAACTTGGGTTTCTTTAGTCTTTGCTCTCCAGGTGTTTTAGTTTGGTTAATGGTTTAGTTGCTAGATTCCCTTTTGTCTTTATTGGTTAGTTTGGAGTTGGGATAGCTAGGTCTTGTTTTGGTTATATTTTAGCTTATTGGTGCTGCTCATTCCCTTTTTTGGTTTAAAGAATTCGTAGTTTAGGTTTGTGTTGGTTTCCCCCTTTTTGGCCCCTTAGTTAAGGTTTTATCTGTCTTTTGATTTGTTCCTTTGACAACACCACTAACCCCATCTCCTTTTCAGTTTACAATTTTTTTCAGGTTTTGTTTATGCCTTATTTAACCTACAGAACAATAAACATCTTTACTCCACCTTTTATCATCCTCAATCAGTGTTTTTGTTACATTTAAGCAGAGAAGCTAAAGCTCAATGTTGCCCATAAAAGGAAACTAGAAACAGACATACACGCAAGCATAAAATGTGTAAGATGCGAGTGTGAGGGACAGTGAAAATGAAGCTTCATGAGACAATGAGACATTTTGAAACAGCTGCCAAGAGATAGACACGAAGTTTTGAGACATTTGAGACTGAGCATGAGCTCCATCTGCTGGCCGTGGATGTGTACTGCAGCTGAGGGAAGCGCTGTCTGGAGCTGTCTCATCTGACTCAGTGTATGATAAAAAGATACGTTGTCAACCTTCTGTTAGTGTTTCCTTTGTGGTTAATATCTTGGAATGATCCTCTGTGATAAATTAAGTATTTTTCAATAAATTCCCAAGTGACTGGAACCTGTATTAAGCACTGACAGATGAATAAACCCAGTCCCTTCAAGATTTCGGTTCAACACTCGCGGATGACGTAACGAGGCCTCGGTTTGTGTAGTAATGTGGCTTTCGGCATGCTGAGACTTCCACCAAAACAGCGCTAGCAAGACTTCTGGTTCATAAGATCGAGGCGGAGTTGAGCAGACGGGCTCAAGCATAACGTTCCTAGCGAGTGTGTCCGAAAATACACTCATATCTATGACATCACATCGACAGGGCAAAGGGACGCGAAGCACTGCCGCCTAGCGGACCAACGGATCTATGAACCATGGGAACGCAAAAGATGAATGGAAGTATGAAGGCGGCGACGCAGGAAACGGACGCCGCCATTTACATACGTAAGGGAGCATAAACCTCAAAATTACTCGCACCCTCCAATAAGAGAAAAGGTTAAAATCACGACAGTAATTCAAATAACAAGAAACTAATAAAAAATTACAAAATTATAATTTAGTAAAATAAAAACATTTTTGAGCTGTGTTTGGAAATAATAAAATAAATAATACTGTCCCAGACATATAAGGGCACCTTTCCCATAAACAGTGGACCAACATACCCGTCAGAGCCCCATCATGCTTGTTTACTTGCTTTATTTTTTGTTTGTTTTTTAATATTTCTGTTGAACCATAATTCAAAATCAATGTCATGATTTTCATAGAGTTTTTATTACTTTTGTCAATTTCACTGACAGCTCATTTTTATTCCTTCTTTAACTGGATGGTATGAATCATTTTGAGGACGACTGTATGCAGAGTGTTGACATGATAGGACACCCCTCTTAAGCAGTGGCATCACTAGTTTAGGGATGTAACGATATGAAAACTTCAAATCATGGTTATTGTGACCAAAATGCTGATGGTTAAAATTTTTAAATCGCAGTATTATAGAAATACCCCCTACCATCTTTAAAAATATGCAAAATGGGTCTAAATGTCTACTTTGTCCTTCTTAAAGGGGGAAAAAATCTCAAGAGTTCTGTCCATGTGGGCGCCTTCGTTGCCTTTCGCCATGTTTTCATAAATTAAACATTACAAACTGGGACTGCTGCTGCTTTTCCAGCCAGCGAGCAGCATCACTGGGACTTTTTTAAAGTGCAGTAATCAATCACGGTTTTGAAACTGTGTTATTAATTGTTGGTCATTTTATCACGATAAACCATTATACCAGTAATCATTACATCCCTACCACAGTTACAACATTTTTCAGGGGAAACACTGTCCTGTATCCGTCTTTTCTCTTAAATTTTTACTATATTGTAGAAGTATATCAGGATTTGGCATCGCCTGATTCTCAAAATCAAATGTGTCAGACTCGGGCAAAAACCTGACCAGGACATCTCTACTGGCTCGTAAGGTAAAAGTACACATCAGGAGTCAGTAAGAAGAAAAACAAACAAGAAGCAAGCGGTATGTTTCATTTCTGCAAAAGTTTAGAATCAAAAGATAAAGAGTCTGAATACAGAAACTCACGTCAACTTCAGACAGACTCTGCGTCCACTTGTAGTTGGGTAGATCTGCTCCATTTCCTGAGTTAGGCTTCAGTTTATCTTTCGCATCTTCCTCTCCTTCAGAGTCAGACTGGATCAAATGGAAAAAGTGCTGAGCAAGCAGCATTTTATTTCACTCCCATTCAACAGCAAAGCGTCCACTCACCCCTTCTCTTCATCTGCCTTGTCAGATGTTTTCTCTGCCTCTGCTGCCACACTCTTCATCTTTTCCTCTTCTTCTTTTTCTATCAAACACACAAATTTTAATCACATGAAAGGAGAGCTCATTTGCTTGAGAAAAAGATGAATAAAATCTTCACCTTGTCAAGCTCAGACTGAAGTTTCTCTGCTTCTTCATCTGTCAGCTCCTGAATCCTCGGTCCATCGTCCTGTTTCTTCTTCTTCTCCTCCTCCTCTGCCAGCTTTGCCGTTCTTTCAGCTTTCTCCTTCTTTTCCTTCTCCTGTTTCATCTGCTTGTCTTTGTGGGCCTTCAGTGCCAGCTTGCTGTGGTGATCAAAGGCCTCTTTGACCAGCTGAAAGAGACCACAGGCCATGAATGAGGGCTGGATCATCATCATCATCATCATCTCATGTGTCAGAGAAGCCAGATGGAGTTACACTGCTCACCTTCTCTGCAGCACCTGTGTCACCACCTATGAAGAAATCCGTTTTGCGCCGCAGGAAGCTGAAAAACGTGTTTACTAGCTGTTGAAACACAAGACCCTGAATTATTATAACTTACCAGTTAAAAAGGGATATTTTTACTCCTAAAATATATCTAAACATTTATTTATGCATCAGTTTATCATATTACGTCATCTACAGAATCCTGCATCACCATAAAAGGATATTTGTCGTTATGTATCCCAAAAATATGGACTACTAACAGCAAGCAGAAGAATTTTCAGCTCCCATTTTTGTCACGTGTTTACAGAATAAACCAGAACTCCCAGTTACTTTTTGACAGCAAGCTATGGACTGTCTATTTACAGAGTTCTGATAAACGACAGCATCATATGCTGACCTGTGTAAAATAATCTAAAATACACTTATGAAGCAAATACTGTCAATGAGGTGTGCTGTCATGCTGGCAGGCTAGCCACATTAGCTCCAACGTTAGCATGTTAGCACGCTGCTTTACCTCTTGTACCCCTCCCTCGTGTTGTTGCGCCATGACAAGAAGCATCCCGTCATACTTCTTCGTCGTCACCCATCTTTGGAAGTAAGATATGGACTTAGAGAGAGGTGGCCGCTGAAGGAAGCAAAAGAAAGGAGGTAAAAATGCTCTAGAGAGGCCGGACAGTTAAACAGAACACACTTCCTGGAAACAAACCACGCCTCCTGTTGTTTAGGCCAATGAACACAATGCGTTTTGTTTGACAGCTCAAACAACCAATAAATTACGAGCATTGGTTCTTGGAGGGACTGAGGTGCCCAAAGAAGAATATTCTAGATCAGTGATTCCCAACCTGTTTTCCTCAAGGACCCCTTCATGGACACCCCCCCATATATATATATGTATGTATGTATGTATACAGCTGTGTGAAAAAGAATTTGCCCCTTCCTAATTCTCTTACTTTTTTGCATGTTTGTCACACTTAAATGTTTCAGATCATCAAACGAATTTTAATGTCAGTCAAAGACAACACAAGTAAACAGATATTGCAGCCTTTGAATGAAGATTTTTATTAGTGTGTGGGTGGGGGAGGCGGGGGGGGGGGGGGGGGACCCAAACCTCCATTGTCCTGTGTGAAAAAGTGACTCCCCACACCCCCATGTTAAAACATAAATTAACTGTGGTTTATCACATCTTTGGAAAGCAGAGTTCAATTTCTCTAGCCACACCAAGGTTGGATTACTGCCACACCTGTTCTCAATCAAGAAATCACTTAAATGGGACCTGCCTGATGAAGTTCAGTAGCCCAAAAAGATCCTCAAAAGTTAGACATCATGTTGCAATCCAAAAAAATTCAGTAAAAAATGAGAAACAAAGTAATTAAGATCTATCAGTCTGGAAAAGGTTACAAAGTCATTTCTAAAGCTTTGGGACTCCAGAGAACCACAGTGAGAGCCATTATCCACAAATGGTGAAAACATGGAACAGTGGTGAACCTTCCCAGGAGGGGCCGACCGACCAAAATTACCCCAAGAGCACAGCGACGACTCATCCAAGAGGTCACAAAAGACTCCAGAACAACTTCCAAAGAACTGCAGGCCTCACTTGCCTCAATTAAGGTCAGTGTTCATGACTCCACTATAAGAAAGAAACTGGGCAAAAATGGCCTGCATGGCAGAGTTCAAGACCAAAACCACTGCTGAGCAAAAAGAACATAAAGGCTCGTCTCAGTTTTGCCAGAAAGCATCTTGATGATCCCCAAGACTTTTGGCAAAATACTCTGTGGACTGACGAGACAAAAGTTGAACGTTTTGGAAGGTGTAGGTCCCATTACATCTGGCGTAAAAGTAACACGGCATTTCAGAAAAGGAACATATACCAACAGTAAAATATGGTGGTGGTAGTGTGATGGTCTGGGGCTGTTTTCCTGTTTCAGGACCTGGAAGACTTGCTGTGGTAAATGGAATCATGAATTCTGCTTCTACCAAAAAATCCTGGAGGAGAATGTCCGGCCATCTGTTGGTGACCTCAAGCTGAAGCGCACTTGGGTTCTGCAGCAGAACAGTGATCCAGAACACACCAGCAAGTCCACAATGGCTTAAGAAAAACAAAATGAAGACTTTGGAGTGGCCTCTGCCAAAGTCCTGACCTGAATGATCTGAAACATTTAAGTGTGACTAACATGCAAAAATGTAAGAAATCAGGAAGGGGGCAAAAACTGTTTCACACAGCCGTATATATATACACACACACACACACACACACACACAAACATATATATATATATATATATATATATACTGTATATACATACATACAGTGAGGTAAAAAGTGTTGAACACTCCAAATATTTCGCATACAAGGACATTTTAGTAATGAAACACACGCGCACACACACACAAAAAAACCCCAATAAAATACAGGCTAATAAAAAATGTAGACTGTCTATATAAAATCTACCATATGGGATTTTTTTTTTAAATGCAGGAAATACAGGAAATTACAAATATAGGTAGTATGAACCTGAGCTACATCAGTGTAAATCTTAATTAATGTTTTGAAATTCAGTTTCTGAACAACACTTTCTGCCCATAGCATTCACATGAATGAAGCATGTTGGACATCAGACTCCCATGATGCACACGTGTCACGTGAAGGCAGCGTGGAGAATCTGAATATGAAAAAGAATGGCTCCCTGCTGAGATCCAATTATCATCGTTCATTAAAAGAGCCGTTCAACACACGTTAAAACTTTTTTTTTTTTTTTTTTTTTTTTTTTTTTTTTAACTTTATTGAACAAATGTACAAAACAAACAGGTTTTGCATTAAAGGACAGCACATCGGATGAGGAGATATAAAGACTTTCACAAGAGTTACACAATAATTGAACTGGACAAAACAAAACAAAAAACAAACAAACAAACAAAAAAAAACATAAAAAAAAAAAAAAAAGAAGAAATAAGTTATTAAATATCAGTAAGAGGTTTCAGGGAAGTATTTTCTATAGTTATCAAGAAACATGTTGTTCTTTTTATTTTCAATCAGTTTGAGGGATGCAATCAGAGAGTTCAACTCTAAGAGAAAGTGAGTAATGTTAGGAATCGAGTTTGCACATTTTTGTTTGTGAATGAAAAATTTTGCATATATGATAATAAAATTAAGCATATGTTCAAAGTCACGATGTTCAGAGTTATTGTAATAGCAAATAACATCTTTGAGAGTTAGTGTGCATACAATTTTAGTTGAATGGAAAAAAAAAAGATTCAATGTCACTCCAAAATTTTTGGGATACATCACAACTAAAAAATAAATGCAATGTCGTTTCTGAAGTTCTTTTACAAAACGTACATGAGTCACTTATGTCCATAAACTTAGCAATAATACAGTTTACAGGGTATATATTATGTAAGATTTTATAATGTATTTCTTTGGCTTTGTTAGAAATACAGTATTTATGAGGTAAGAGCCAGGCTCTTCTCCAGCTTATTCTATCAATATGGGTACGCCAATAAAATTTACCTCTAGGTGTGATAAAGTTTTTTCTTTGAAAGCACTGGCGTATGTGTCTATTGTTACATCTTCTGTCTGTCAGGTTAATTCCTTCCAATATGAGAGTAGGTAGAGCTTTCGTAAATTTACTGTAACTCAAGTGACTTTTTACAAGTTGAACTATCTTTTTAGGGATAGCATTAATTATCTTGTTAAATTCTCTGAAGGGAACAGGAAAACTATAAAAAGACATGAAGCGCTCATAAGAAAGCATATTGCCAGTACTGTCAAAGAGATTAAGGATGTGATTGATGTCTCTTTTAAACCAATTTATGAAGAATATGGACTTGTTTCTAATCAAAACATCACAATTATTCCAGATGATAGCCTTGTGGGGTGAAAAGTTGTGGACAAAAGCTAGTTTCCAAGCTAGAAGGGCCTGCTGGTGAAATTTGGACAATTTGATGGGTAATTTGTTTGGTAAAAAGTTACATTTCAGAAGGAAAGACAGGCCTCCTATCTTATTAAAAATATGGTTAGGGATGAAGAACCAGATTGATTCAGGGTTTATAAGACATTTTTTTAACCAGTTAACCTTAAAAGTGTTGATAGTGTCAAGATAATCTAAAATTTCAAGACCACCTTCTGCTTTACTGTTTGATAGTACACCTTTTTTAAGTTTGTGTGACTTGTTTTTCCAAATGAAGTTTAGAAAAATTTTATTAACTTCTGTAGCTGTCAAATCATTGACAAAAAGAGATAAGGAAGGATACACGAAGCGAGAGAGGCCTTCTGCTTTAGATAAAAGAACTCTGCCAAGGACAGACAAGTCTCTTTGAAGCCAAGAATTAAAAATGGATTTAGTTTTTGTTATTCTGTTTGAGAAGTTTAAATGCTGTCTAGCAGTAAGATTTTTAGTAATGAATATGCCTAAATATTTAACTGTTTCCTTAACTGGGATATCATAAATTAAAGCATCATTGCAGTTATGTAGAGGTAGAATTTCACATTTGGTTAGATTCAGTTTCAGACCGGATGCATTGGAAAATTGGTTAACCAGGTCAATGGAGTTGGGTAAATGGTATTTATCTTTTAAAAAAAAAAGTTGTATCATCAGCAAGTTGTGAGATTTTTAATTCTCTACCGAAAATAGAAATGCCTTCAAATTTCTTATCATTAACTATGTGAATTGACAAAAGTTCAACAACTAAAATAAATAAAAAGGGTGAAATGGGGCAGCCTTGACGAACACCTCTGTTAATTTGGAATCTTTTAGATGTATTCATATTAATTATCACAGAGCTGTTAATATCTCTGTAAAACATACGAACAATGTCAATAAATATTTGCCCAAAACCAAATGCTTCAAGGGAGTGAAAAAGAAAATTATGCTCAATTGTATCAAAGGCTTTATAGAAGTCTAGAAACAATATAAGTGCATTAGAATTAATTTCGTCTGCATAGTCAATTAAGTCCAAAATCAATCTAATGTTATTGGTAATATGCCTATTCTTCATAAAGCCTGTCTGGGTTTCAGAGACGATATAATCTAGCCCTTTCTTTAGTCTGTTGGCATATGTTAAGGTTAAAATTTTGTAATCTATTGTTAAAAGAGTTATAGGGCGCCAATTTTCAATTGTTAAGGGGTCTTTCCCAGGTTTAGGGATGAGAGATATAATGCCTTGCTTCATTGTAGGGGACATCTCTCCATAATTAATGCATTCTTTGTACATATGAAACAATGGGACTTGTATGATTTCCCAAAAATGAATGTAAAATTCTACAGATAAGCCATCGATGCCTGGAGATTTGCCCTTCTTCATTGAAAACAGAGCATTTTGGATTTCTGCAATTGTGAGATCAGAATCACACACAGATTTAAAGTTACTCTCAATAGAGGGTACATGAAGACGAATATTTAGTAAAAAGTTATCACATTTCTCTGCATCGAAGTTAGATTGATAGAGCTTTCCATAAAAATCAGAGATGAATTTATTGATTAAACTTGAATCTGTAGATAGCGATCCATTAATATTAAGAGCTGTTAAGGATTTTCTTTTAGCATTTCTTTTCTCCAGAGCAAAAAAATAACTAGTATTCTTTTCACCTTCCTCTAGCCATTTGGCTCTAGATCTTATGAAAGAACCTTTTGCCAAATCTAAGTAAAATTGATCTAGTTTCAATTGGATATTTTTAATTTCAAGTTCTTCCTCTGAGGTGAGTTGTTTTTTTTGTCATCAAGCAGTCAAGCTTGTGTATTAAGTCAGTCTCTAGCTTGAGCTTTTCATTCTTTAATTCTTTACTTCTCTTGATAGCAGCAAACCTGGCTTTATATTTGAATAATTCCCATTTGTTTCTGTATTGTTCATTTATTCCATCATTGAAAATTTCTTTTACGAGGTTTTGGATTGTGTTATTGAACAATGTGTCTTTTAAAAGAGAATTGTTTAATTTCCAGTAACCTCTTATACCGGAGGTCCTCTGGATTGCAGCCAATTTCAAATCAATCAGTTTATGATCAGAAAAAGGGGCGTTAAGATGGTTAATATCCTTTACATACTGTAGGGAAGAGGATGAGATCAAAAATAAATCAATTCTTGATTTTAGGGATTGATTATTATTACACCAAGTATATCCTTCACTAGAGGGGTTAAAAAAACGCCAAACATCAGTCAAGGAAAGGCTAGAACATAGTGAAGAGATAAGATTATTTTGTACATTAATATTCTGCTTGGGTGGGTATCTATCAATTGATTCATTCGGACATACATTAAAGTCACCACATAAAATTATAGTTGAGCCTTGGTATTTATTCTGTAGCTCTTTCAACTTTAGTGTTATTTTGTTGAGTAATATCTTGTTTGAAGCGTGTGAGTTAAATCCATATAAATTGCAAACAATAAAGGTGGCATTGTCTTGTTTAATTATTAATATTATACATCTACCATTTTCAGAAGGCACTGTTTCTAAAATTTCCCCTTTAAATTTATGTAATAGTATTAAAACTCCTGCTGAGTGATTGGTCCCATGGCTGAAGTAAGCTGTATTACCCCATTGTGATTTCCAAAATTTTGTATCCAGTTCACAGGAGTGAGTTTCTTGGAGTAGTATTAAATCTGATTCCATTCTTTTGCAGAACAAAAAGATTGCTTTTCTTTTAGATATGTCCCTAATACCTCTGACATTTAAAGATGTGACATTCAAGGAATTAAACATGAAACCCAAAGAACAAAAAAAAAAAAAAAAAAAAGAAAAAGATTAAGTATAATAGATTTATGAACGACCTACTGTTAGGTAAAACAGGGAAAGTGGAGAAAACAGAAATATATAGTTTGATGTACTGAAGAAAACCACCAAGAGAGAGGTGGTGATTAACAACCGTTTATATTGGTTGACACATTGCAGGGCATTTTTTTTTTCCTTACATTTTCTGTTACCTTTAACTTTTGAACACCTTTAACTTTTGAACAGGAGTTTCAATAGATTGTGACAAAAAGTATCTTTTAGCTTTAACTTAACATTATATAAAAAGTGGAAAAACAACAAAGTTAGAAACTTGCATCCTATAATGAAATATAAAGATGCAGCATTAAGTTCTTCCTGAACAAAATACACAGAGTAACACCATAAACCAGAAAATACTGAGACCAAATGGTGATTATAAACTATATTTGGGTGTTGACGTTATGGCATAAAGCTTAGCTTTAGTGTGTACTTAAGTTACCTCTGGACAGTCAATTTTTTTCCCATTTATAAAGACAAACGGGCCGCGGAAGGAGGCTTTCTTCCCCTCTTCTCTTGCTTTCTTCACCAGGGGCCAAAGTTTCTCTCTTGCTTCCTTATCTTCTGGAGAAAGCACCTCCGTGATCCTCAGTCTGTTGTCGAGAAGAAACCTTGAGCCTTTCGCTTCTCTCCAGACAGCATCCCGAATACGTCTCAGTGCGAAGAGGATGATTGTAGACCTGTTCGATCCATCCTGACGTTGTTTCCCCACACGGTGTACAAGGTCGATGCCACTATCCAGATCGGAGCGAAGTTTAGGTGCCATTTTGCCAAGGATGTCGACAACTTTGGATCTTATATCTTCACCCTCGTTCTCTTTCACTCCGTGCAGCTTGAGCGACCATCTTCGGCTGTAGCGCTGGCAGTCGGCTATGTTTGTCTTCAGTGCCCTGTTCTCTGCTTTTAGTTTTTGAATCACGTCTTTAACGTTGTTCAAAGATTCTTTTTGTTGGTTCACGTCTAAAGTGAGCTGTTGAACAGTAGACGTGAGTTTCTCCATCTGCAATGAGGTTGATTCTGTAGTTTTTTTAATTGCGGAGACTGTGCGGAAAGTTTCATCTTGTTTCTTGGAGAGCATATGGATTGCTTCCAATATTTCTGCATTTACACCGTTGTCAAACTTTCCTTTCTTCAGAGGAGGTTTAAGCGGTGAATCAGGAAGAGGCGTTGCAAGGCACACTTGTATTGGGGTTTGGTTAGAATCAAACCAGTTAACATCTTCTGGCTGTTCTTCTTCCGCGCTCTGGTTTTCAGCAGGGGAGTTTAAGGTGTTGCAGCTAGCATCCTCCATAATTGTAGCCCAGGATTTCTTGCTTCTTCGTTTACCCATTCAAATTGGCATTCCTTCAGATTGTAAGGCGATTACTTGTGTACAACCTGGCGCAGAAAATCACAACAACATCGGTTGTTTAATCGTGAACCACCTAAGTTACCTGACCGAGTGAAAAACACACGTCCGTTTAGGTAGACGCCATCTT
>JALJCO010000640.1:0-21530 GCA_023101725.1 Atherinomorus stipes | reverse complement strand
CACTGATAAAAATATGGGGCTTTATCTACTTAAAAAAGTAAAAGGCAACTTTTTGCATCATTTTATCCCGTAGATCATACAAGAGCAGTCTTTGTTTGTACAATATTCATTATACAAGTCAGGTTAACTTATATTTGCAAGTGAAGTCAACTCACTTCTGCTATTAAAGTCAACATTAATATTGCTAGTAAAGTCAACTTACTTTTGCTAATAAAGTCAACTTACATTTACAAGTTAAGGCAATTTACTTTAGCAAACAAAGGCAACTCAATTACCGTAAGTTTAATTTACTTGCTAAAGTTAATTGCCTTGACTTGTAAATGTAAATTGACTTTATTTGCAAAAGTAAGTTGACTTAACCAAACTTTTGCTATTAAATTCAAAATTAATATTGCTAGTTGACTTCACTTGCAAGTGTAGAAGTTAACCCAACTTGCAAAATGAATATTGTACAAGCAAAGACAATTCTTGTTTGATCTATGTGATATAATGATGCAAAAAGTTGCCTTACTATTTCTCAGTCAATAGAACACATAAAATTTTTGTTACTGTGAGCTACTTAAATCAAATATATGTAATCTATATGTTGGTCAATCTGTCCAATATAAAATTCTTATTTTGGCATCATAGTGCTATTAAAAAAAACATAAAAATTAAAGGATCAAGGTGCGGGATGAAGAAATGAGACTTGCATGTGATGTGACCGGTGTTTTGGGTAAATGCAGCCACCAATCCAATCCGGCACAGGAGCGCAAACCGATGCTATAACGCTGTTTACTACGCTGATAGTCTTCTTTTTCTTCATAGTACCACTTTTTAGTGGTCTTTCAGGAGGGTCTGGGTGGTTTGCTGGCAGCAGAAGAATCCATAACCATAACTATCCCTTACAAAGTCTGAATCCACCACGACCATCTCCTTCCTGTATCAAAACTGTCAGGGACGCATGCAGCGTCAGCTGACATCACATCCCTAGGACTGTGCAGGAAATTCGGCCACCAAGTAGCAGCACATTATGCAGCACACAGCCTGTTTAAGGCAACGGAGAGAGAGCGTGGGTGGACTCGTTTGTTTTGGTTTTCAACGCTTCATCCACCATTAGCATAAAAAACTAGACATGCATGTATGCATGCATGTGTATTCCTTCACAATTCCTGCCCCTAGTTCCTTTAAGAGGGTGAATTCCCTGGTACAAACTGTGAGAGAGTTGCACTAGAGGAAAGGTCCTAGGGTCAATGCAATTAAGAGGTCATAAGTCAACCAAATCAACATTTTATTGCAAATTCTTACAAAAATCATGTCAAACATGTACTGTTACTGAACTGAAGGAATTTTTGATCTTCAATAATTAATAAAAGAAGACATTTAGAGTTTCATCTTGGGCTTAGGAAACCTTTTTTTTTTTTTTACATTTTCTAACAACAAAAATCAATTAAAAATTGTACACTAAAGAATATTATTTTTAGTTGCTGCTCTAATACTGTATACTCTGCAACAACGCCCACATTATTCAAACAACATCTGGAATTAATTATTCAACTTAAAGAACCTTGTTTACCTTGTTTAACAATAGTTCCAGATGTGTGACAATATTTTAGTGTATTTCATGGCATGGAACATACATTATACAAATGAAACTTTGATAAGAAAATAATACCATGAACTCCATTGTACTGACAACAACAGAGAAACACCTGAAACGCCGGCAGCAGACCCGGCATAAGGCAATGCCATTGACCCAACACATAACTCATGGGATTCACATCTTATTACTTACTGGTTCTTCTTATTTAAAGGGAACTTCCGAAACATGTTCTACAAAATAAGCATCCATTCTGTCTACCTTGAGGAAGTTCTTGCAGGGATGAGACACAATCAGAAGTCTTACTTTAAAGGTTTGAACACCTTAAACAAATAATGGCTACATTCACAATCTTGCCATTGACTGCACAAAAAACAAATAATCCTACACCTCACAAAATATGAAACTGTACAGAGCTTTCCTGCTGTATACCTGCCTCCTGTAGCAGTACCTCAAAAGTTCCTTGGACAATGAACTTCAGCTCACTTAAAATGATTTACTTGTACTGAATTATATTAGCCATTTAAAGTGCAGACAACTGATGAAATTTACACCACATAACAAATTTAAGCTTATACAAGCTTCAAAGCATAAAAATGTAAACTGAAGAAATTTGGTGGAAAACCAGAGAAAATGCAATGTAAAACTGACAACTGTAAACTTTGACAAGAGGGAGCTCACTCAAAACCTCTAGCAATGCCTTTATGTATGTAAACTGACCTTGAGATCATGGACTTTGGAGGACACCTTTTTGTTGACATCCTCCAGCTCTAGGAAAATCTTCTGAAAAACCTCGAAGGTGTATTTCAGTTTGTTAGGGTACCTTAGTTCCAAGGCATAGATAAGGCCCATCAGATAGGTGCAAGCGTGTGCCACATCTGGGATACCAAAAAGGACCTCTGCTCCCTCAATGGCTATTCCAGCTTGCTTGGGGAGATCTTCATCTCTGGCTTTGCTGACCATGAAGATGTTGAGGACATGTGTAGTAAGGGCCTCTTGGACAGTCGCAGCATCATCATCATCAAAAACCTGTAAAATATTCCAGAAAGAATAAAACCCTCTTGTATAACAATGTAAATAATTCATACAGTATAGCTCTCTCAGTGTTTGGAAGTAATGGATTACATTTAACTGCGTTATCAGGGGTGTAACGATTCATTTTAACAACAATTCGATTCATATCAAAAATCATGGTTTTTGATTCAATTCATGGATAATATTAGTTAATCTAGAACGATACGATCAGATTCAATTCAGTGACTTGAAATCGATGAAGTACATCTTTAGCCAAAAATATAATCAGTGTGACTGAATTAAATAGCTGCATACTAGACAGTGCAGGTGAAGTTTCCTAGATTATTGTTGTTTCTTTTAAGGGACTCAGGTATAAATGAATTAAATATGGGCATAAAAAACATGTAAACAAGAATTAATGGCAAGTGCATTCACATTTTAAGTTCAACCAGCATTCCAGATTAAATCAACAGGAGGTTAACCTTTTTCCGTGCTATTAGACTTTCCACCGATCAGATCGGCTTGATCGGATCGGCTGATATTTCACATTTTTTTTCAAATTTTCTGATCAGTCCTTAACTCTTCATTTACTGATCCAATCAATGACGTCAGTGTGATTTTGAATCTGCTCCGGCAAAACCCTCATTTACACCAATTAAACTTAGAAAACAAACAAACAAAACAGAATAGGCACGTCTCAATAGCATGTGTGCTATGTCTTCGTGGCGTTTTTGTCGTGAGCTCTGTCACTATGTGCTGGTCAAAGTTTTTACAATCCAGAATACGCCACACGTAAAGGATGGCGACGTCGGTTGCAAAAAAGGTAAGCAAACGTGTCAGCGGTCTGGAGTCCTCTTATTTACTTTGATGGAGACACGGAGACAAACACTTGTGCTGCGACAGTTTAAGGTAAACTGTTGTTTGTGGAAATGCAGGAAATGCGCTGTCCTTTCAGTCTAAGAGCTCTGTAGTCCTCCTAGCGGAGACCTCCAGTGTCGAGTGTTTCAGCCGCCGTGTGCTCCTCGCGTGCTGCAACAAGTATGTACACAAACGCTCCTGACGCATGCATCCACAGCAGGTATATTCCAGCCCTACTGTGGCGATACCGGACTACATGAGCTGCAGCAGGTTGTTCATTCTCACGTCGAGGTTCTTCTGAGGGAACAGTCACTCGATTAGTTTGACCACTGATATAACGGTCATCGGATGTGAGTCCCAACTTTTGAAGCAGCATTACTGCCTTCATTTGCAGTGTGACTGTAAATAATTTCAGTTATGACTGTTTAAGTTGGGCCTATTATTTGTGCTCAAATTATTTTGGTCTGTCCTGAATAAACCTGAATGCCTGTTAGAGGTTATTGATGTTTAACCTTTCCATCTCAGTCAGTTCAGTCAGTCAGTACAACGTTCACAAAAAATCCTTTTTATGATACTCAGTAAACTGTATAAATACAGGTAAATGAGCTATTTAAATAGAGACATTTGCTTCCTCACATGATTGGAGATCGTTTTTTTTTAAAACTCTCTGATCGGTGATCGGCCCCAAAAATCCTGATCGTGTAAAGCCTATGTGTTATTTTCAATAATTAACCTTTTTTTGTAAAGCAAAACACAGTAAGTGCAATTAGGGCTGGACGATTATGAAAAAAATATAATCACGATTATTTTGACTAATATTGAAATCACAATTAATATGCACGATTATTCATTGATTTTATAAAAAGTGTTTATTGAACCACCAAAACTCAACTTCAAATATAACTTTTAAAAAATACATAACCGGAAATAAATTAGAAACAAGTAAAGGAGTAAAATAAGAATATTATGTAAAATAAAAATAGCAATAAAAAAGAATGTTCAGTCTACATAAATTCCTGTTCTATACTCCCTGCAGTTTGCTTCCTGTAACTCCACCAGTCGGTTCACTTCAGGATTAATCATTTTTCTTCGATTACAGTGTTTTTATGATTGTGAAAAGGGAAAATTGAAATCACGATTAAAATTCGATCAATTGTCCAGCCCTAAGTGCAATACATATTTTAACCTGAAGTTAACCTAAAGTTTACCTGCTTTTTCCACTGCTTTCCCCCACTCTTTTAATAATAATAATAATACATTTTATTTATAGAGCACTTTTACAAAAGCTCAAAGACGCTTAAATATTTTTAACTAAAAAATATTACAACCAAATAAAAGTACAACCAACATCTCTTCAGGCTGAATCAAGAATAGATTCACCTGCTGCTTCCACTGCTGTTTTTCCAACATAAAACTATTACAAATAGAACATTAATATAAAAATATAAATGCAACTGATATGGCTTCAGGTTGAATAAGCAGTGGTTGAACCTGCTGTTAATGTCATTATAATAAAGAAACAGCAGAGTGCTTGTAACCAAATACTGTAAAATGATCTACATATTTTTTTCTTCAAAAATGTCAGCTGATCAACATGATCTGGCTGCAAGTCTTTGCATATAACCTGGCCGTGTTTTTCACCTGAGCTGAGTGTAGGCTAAATTGTCCCATTCAGTTTGATTTTGATTTCATTAGAACAGTGTTCTTTACCTTGTAGTCTTTGATTAGCTCCTCTGTCTTTTCACCAAGGTATAGAATGAGGCCTCTGATCACAGCTTCTCTTCTGGACTCAATGCTGTTGTCCTATAAAAATAAAAAATGAGACCATGGTAAGTATAGATGTCAAAAAAAGATAATACATAACTATTTAACAGTTGTGCAATAAGTACATGCCTCATTTAACATGTCAAGGGTCTCATCAAGTTTCTTCCCAACAGCACCTCCTTTCCTCCTATAGAGGCTCAATAGTCTGGGTGTGTATTGGTCCAACTTCCCCAGGAATGTGGATTGTAGTGGCTTCAGTGTGATCCTCCGAATTCCTCCTCAATCTGCAAAAAAAAAGTCAAAGAGGGATGGAGAAAATTCATGAGAATTTCAGAGACATACTAACAAAAACAAAACACTGAAGCTACACTGAAAGAAACACTTAAGTGGTCATGCTTTTTGCAAGGTATGTTCAATAAGTAATCAGGTTAAAATTTTGTCCTTTAGTTTCATTAGGTTCATCCCCGCCCCACCACAGATAATTAGGTAAGTTTAGCTTTTATTTTTGTACAGTCTCATCAGGGTTTCTTCACAGGTGAACGGAGAGATTCATCAGGTAAACGTCATCTTCATTTGTTTTCACAGGTAATGAAAACGCACAACCCTTTTCTTCGCAACTTGCATTGGCTTATTCCAGTCTGAAGACTTTGAAACTTTGGCATTACCACCTCTATTGGAGAAGACAATTAAAATGTATAACATACCTGGGAAAACTCAAACAGGGCTGGCCATCGAGCTTTGAAGTAAATCACAGCTGGTTTATTGAGGATTACATCCTTTCGACGCAGTGAAAAGGTTTTTGCCATCTTTTCATTGATGATTTTGGTGTTGTCCTTCTTCTTATACTCATGGAGAAGCTCTACTCTTTCCTTTTCTAGGGTTTCATCAGTTTCACTTTTAGGATGAGGTGGGAGATAGTTAACCTCAGATTTCTTAGCTTTTTTCAAGCTTGCGGTTGGAGCTCCATCTGCAGCTGATTTTCTCTTCCGACAGTTTACATTTAGTTCTGGTAATCCAAGGTGCTTCACCTTTGCTCTAAAGTTGCCAACCTTGTATTTCAGGCTGTTCTGCCATCCATATATGCCATTGGATGACACAGGATCCCTCAAGCAGGGGTGTTTCACAACAAGCGCCTCAGCAACCTGCTCCCTTTGTGCTCGAGAAGGATAAGCTGTGTAGACAAAGATGCTGTCTGCAAGTTTGTCTAGAATGTTGGGTTTTATTGAAGGATTGCTGAGCAGGGTTCCATCCTTTCTGTAAGCTTCATTTGCAGCTTGTAGAATGAGCTCTGTGTCAAAGGAGAAGGTAGGTATGTCAAACTGAGCTGGCCAAGATGAGGAACGAAGAGAGGAGGTTCTCTCTGGAGAAGACTCAATTATGGTCTCTGGAGAAGACAGAAGTATGGTACCGCTAGATGGATGGGAGGAACTGGAATGGACATCTTCGGACTCAGTGCAACTGCTATCAAAGCTCTCCTGAAGTCCTTTAGCATTCAAAGAATCTTCAAATGTTAGAGTGACCACTGGTGCAGTAAGAACCACCTTGATGGTATCCTTGTCCTTTACTTCATTCATTTCAAGAAGGGTGAAAAACTGACCATCAAATTCCTGGTCCTGAAACTGCAAACTAAAATCTTGTTCAATTGCAAATGTCTCCTGTACAATATGCTTCAATTCATCCACAGTTTGCGGGATTCCTGAGGGCAAGGGAAGCTTGCGAATTTCCTCTTGCAGTATGACTCGAAGTCTGGCAGACATATTGATTACTCTATAGGAATGGAAAGTGGGGAGAGAGAAAAAAAAGGTTCTGTTGAATTCAGGCATACAAACAATAAAATTACATCCTATAACAAAGAGATGACTACAAGCTTCTATCTTAACCCTCATATCATGTTCATGCAGAGAATGGGGGAACATACACTGTTGGTCATGGTCTGGAGTAGAGATGCACCAATCCAGTTTTTTTCCGATCCAATCCAATACAGATACCAGGGTTGAGCGCATCGGCCGATACCAAATACCAATCTGATACTACTTTTGAATGAATAAACTGCATTCCTTGCCATGTGAGTAAAGGAATCACGCTTAACATAAACATCTAGCCAGAAAGGTAACAAATTAGCATAGATAGAAACTTAAGTAAGTTAAAATTAAGTAAGTTAACGTACTTAATTTTAATCGTTTAACAACTAACAAAGTGTACATGTATTACAGTATGAATAAAAACAGGAATGATTGGATTGGAATGCTGGATCGGCCACGTTCATCCGATATCTGATCCAACCAATTTGTCAATATCAGAGCTGATATCTGATCCAGTTATTGGATCGGTGCATCTCCAGTCAGGAGTCAAAGCAATGATCTCCTGCTCAAGGGCCAGAATTAATACGGGATGTGCTCTGTGACCACTCTACCCACCAGAACACCACCTCAACCACCACTTTTTTTTTTGTCATTATTTCACATTTTTAGACTAAATCTGTATACGTTTAGCTCCTCACTGCTTGGAGTCCATTCAGTGTCACTTAACTGAAAATGATTTGAAATACCAATGAAAGTGAATTGAAGAATCAGGAACAACTGAAAACATGTCAATATATACTGTATTTAATTACCTAATCTTGAATGGGGATGTGATGCTTCAAAGTGACGAATCGTCTTTGCTCAAAGGTGTATGCTGCAAGAGGGAAGAAGTCTGTTAATTGTTGTTGCTCAAGGACTGTTACTTGTCTGGTGGATTCCAATTCAAAAGCTCGAAGGTGCTCCCAGTACCAAGAATGAAGACACTTGGAAGCAAATGCAAGCTGGCCATGCACAATGAGGATAAGATTTAGCTCAACAAAGTCTGAAGTCCACCAGTTGATCCATAGGGCAAGATCATTCCCACTGAGTAAGTGGTGCCATAGCAGGTCACTGTATTGGCCACCTGAATACACATCTCTCCAGGAAATTTCTTTTGCACTGCTTCCTGTATGTTTTCCTTGAGGACATCGACAGGCACTGTGGACAGATTTGAGACACTGAGGGCAGGTTTGAGTATGTCTGTGCCATGCAAATGGTAAGCCAGCATGAACTGATGTTTTACTGCCAGAGACAGTAAAATGTTTCGAAAACAGCTGGTATGTCGAACGAGTCGCTTGAAAAAGCTATGTTTTGCTTCGAAACGCATCGTCCACAGAGCTACAAGTGGTCCAAAAGCTTTGATTAGTTCTGGGTAATGTTCCAAAAAATGGTGTTTAGGCAGAAGTTTTGCTTCTGGGAAAACCTGAAGGTACCTATGCCTGTGCTCTGATATTTTAGTGTCAATGTCGCTAATTGTGTCATCTGTGTGGAATGGAGAAACAACTAGTTCAACGATGTCTTTCAGGTCCATGAGGAGATGCCATGCTGGTTCACTCTCTGGCACTTTGAAACCAATGATAAGAGGAAGCAGACGCAACAGGCTCCAATTTTCATGAGCATTTCCACCCACGCTCTTTCGGGTGGCAAAGTTCAGCGGGACAGGCTGCGGGCTGTCAGCTTTGTCTGTCCACTTGTAGGGGAACTGTCTGATTAGATCATTGAGCTGAAATAAGCTGAAGTATTTTTTGTTAATCAGAACATTAAGACACAAAGCCAACTCCAGAGGTACTATTCCCTCGAACAAGTCGTGGAGCAGGTCTGGCGGATACCCTGATAATACATGAAAATACTGCAGTTTATTAGTTAAGGCACACTGCCTTTTCACACCAAAGCAGTGAGAGAGAGTGGGACTTTCTGAAGCTGTTTGGACATGGAGCAAATGTTCCTGCTTTGTTCTGGCTTGGAAAGATCCAGTTCTTACTTTTTTTTCTTAATCTCAGAAAACTCTCCCAAACAAAACCTGCAAACATGAGATCCCGAAAAACTTTCCAAAAAGCCGCCAATTGAATGGGCACCTAAATTGTCAGCTACTACACTAACTATTGTTCCTTTGACTTTCCTCCAAGTGCAGGAATAAAGAGCCCTCCTTCTTCCAGCTGGACAAGGTCTTTCAACAGTGGCTCAAGCACTGCCTCATAACCGTATTTCTTGACATCCACAGCCTTGCAAAGCACCGCTAAATAAATTGACTTCAGTGTAGAACGAAACTGTGGTGGAATATTAGCCAACACCCAATACACTGCTGTAACCTTGTGCTTTTTGCGGGATGTTCCCAGGGGATTGCACACTTCAAAATCGTCAACGTAGAGAAGAAGAGGAAGAGTTATGTTTTCAGTGGCAAAAAGTGGATTTTCTTTAAAATGTGTTCCATCACGAAATGACTCGTATCTGCCCTTGTGTGTGGTGTATGAAGAGTTGAAAGCCTTCTCCTGGATATCTTTCAGACTTAATATCTGGGACAATGACTGGAGAATGGGAACATATTGGAACGTTCGACCTTCCTTCTTGTCTAGAATGTATTCAACAGGCTGAACAACATGAAACGTCTTCTTAAAGAACTCGTGTCTTTTGAAAGTTGTAGCTAGAGGACCATCAGCTCTTAAAACTGTGCTAATAGGGTTTGACTCGCTCAGCTGTTTGACTAAATCAGAGACTATAGAGTCATCAAGCACACAGCTGTGTTTTTTTAAACACGAGTTCACGGTTTTTTTTATGCCAGGACCTGACACAACAGAGGATAAAAACTGGAGTTCAGCTACTACTTCAGTAATGCACTTGCTCGGCACATTGTAGATGCTCTCTAATTTCAATAAAAGGTGGCCCAACTTTAGTTCGATTTCTTCTTCTTTAAATTCTTCAGGTTCATACTCTCCTGAACAGTCATATGTTCTTGAACACTGGTATGCCTCAGAGCATTGTGCCTCAGCAATATCATCTGCAATATTTGACTGATCTATATACTTGTGTACAATTTCAGCTCGAAAGTCATTTGAAGAATGTGCTGTGTGTTTTCGGGATCTGTGTGATGCAAAGGTTCCAAACACATTTGTATAAAAATCACATTCTTTGAAAACACAGTGCACAGTTTGATTTTTCCTAAGATGAACTGCAAGATGTTGGAAAAATCCTTCTCAGTTGAAAAACTAGAACTGCAAAGTTCACAACTGAAACAAATAACTTCTGGTGTTGACTTGTTAGTTGGATGTTTCCTTGACAAATGTGATTTGAGGGTATTCCAGGTTTTGAAAGAGCAGGGGCAATCAGCATGTAAACAGGGAAGAAATTCACTGCGGTCGTGTCTTAACCTGTAGTGCCTCAAAAGTTGATTTGTTTCAGGGGCAACATGGGTACAAATCTTGCAAATCCATCCCATTAACTATAAAAGCCAGAGTTCAGATCCAAGTGTATTCAGACCACGATGGAGGAGCAATGGGGTGTTCTCATTGGAGGAGGTTAGGACAGAAGTCAGCTGGGAGATTCAGTGATGCCAAGTTATGGGCAGGGGCTCAGCTTCTGTTTAGCACAAATTATACAAGGGTATATGGATATCAGTCAAATATTACAGAGGATCATTGTTCTGATGCATACAAGAGTTCAGGACTTTATGACTGTACAGGAGGCTAAGAAATTGAAGAATTAAAAAAATGAATTTAGGCCACCTTTAAACTGACAATCAAGTAAATCTATCTTTTATTCTGACAGTTTCATCTCAAGAAAATAGTTAATTTGTAGACAGGAAATCAGGTAAGTTTATCTTTCATTCTCATTTTGCTACATTTTACACTGGACTGTCACAACATCTAGTAGCAGAATCCCTGCCACCAAAATGTTAATTTTGTCTGATCTATAAACTTACTGATACAGTCTAACATTTGCCCACTTTCCCCACAACAATTGCAATTATTTTTACATACCTTTATTCAGTGTGCTTGACACGAAATCACCTGGTAGGGATACAATGACAAAGTTAGTAAGTGACCACTAAAGAAAACAAAAGTATGGTAAATAATGTAAGAAGGGGGCAGTTCTCCGTTCCAAAATGATTTCCTGCCTAACCTTTTGACTTTTTTAGATGAAAAAATGTACTGGCCAAGCATATTTTTTACCAGCCAAAATAAACCATTTTACACACATATATCTTTTGACTGATAATATGGTATTATGCTGGATGCAAACTGAAAAACAACAAGAACAAGAAAAACATTTGTATTTAGTAAACTGGTCAGTTCTGAATTTATTTATTTGAAACTTCCTGGTCAGACTCCTCGTTCTCTACTTGGTGCTTTCACACCAAGTCCATGAAATCTGGCCTCCTGGTCCTGACAGTCCAGCAGCATTACAGCCTGGTGGGAGCATAGCTACTCCCTGATCTCTGAGAACACAGTTGGACAATAAGGAGATCTGATAGTGTCTCCCAATCTTTTTTGACTTGTTTCAATGTTTTGAAACCCCCTTCACAACTTTTTGCTGTTTAAATGGAGGGGAAATCATTTGCAGATGGAAAGATGCTTTAACAAAACAAAATGATAGTTAAAAAGAATAAAAAGTTTATACTAAATGGTAAGTTTGCACACATCTGTTTCAGGCTGTAGTTTAAATGCAACAGAGATCCTTTGGAGGTCTCTTAACAAATCAGGACAATAACAGTGTAAAGCAGGTGGACTATGACATGTTGCTGCTGCCGCTAAACAGAATCAGAATCTGACACAGGTTGTTCGAGGAACCATTTTAATGCTCATACTGATCTACTGAGCTTCAATAAGGCCGCATATCAACGTTATTTATCAAGTTGGAACAACACGACGTCGGATCTGAACGGATGAGTGAAACTCCGCCCACCTGACTCACCACTCAGTCGCCAAGGCAGTAAATGGAGCGGACCCGGACTAGTGCAGCCGGTGTTTTGCAACGTCTCCAAAGCGCCGCTTCTCACTGAACTTTCTGGTTGGCGTGTATATCTGCTGGTTTATATTCCAGTTAACCGAGCTTTCTTATGGAAGGCTGACCAGCCCCTGCTAGAGGTCACCACATATTCGCGCAACTTAATCAGCCTGAGCTAAACACTATTTGTTAATAAACGGAGGTAACGTGGTGGGGGGTGGGGGTCTCATGTCACGAAGGTGCGTTTGTGTCTGTTGTACATGCGCATCGATGAAACATGTAGACGGTAGAGCAACATAAGGAAGAAATCCAACAAAATCAAGATTTTAAAACATGAATAATTTTATATAAACATTTACTCGCCATGTTACGGATAGACCTCTGACCTTACTTGCCAAACGGAAATTTTACTCGCATTTGGCACCTGGCGAGTGTTAATTTCGGATCCGTACTGAACTGGGTGACGTTGTTAACACACTGCATTGTTTGTGGCTTGTCTGTGAATCGTGGATCTGTCCTACTGACAGGCCATGCAGAAAAGTCTGATTAACTTAAAAGCATTCAGATAAAATTGCCAAACAAAAGAAGAAAAATAAAATCGATAACCCTGGTAAACTCAAGGAGCTTTCATGTCTGCCATAAAACTACACAAGTGCAAAAACAGTCGATTAACGCCAAATACAGGCTTATAATGTCAGAAAATAAAATACAAGGGGTTTGACACATGCATTCAGTCAAAGTTAAGTTATTTTCTAAGCAATCTTTTTATTCCCTGTTTTACAGACGGGGGTTTGAGCCTTGATTTGCTTGTAAACTCGTCACATACATTTTCGAAAATAAGATAGAAAACTCCCCAAAACCATCTTTGGTTAGGTGAATAAAGTCTCGGCGGTGCCAGGGGATCAATACCGATTGGAAACATTTTACTTTAACCCCACAAAAGTCAAGTTGAAACTCCTGTTTAGCTCTAGCTTCTCGACCTCGTCTCCTCATGTCTGCGTCTTCTCTCTCACACACACCTGCAGCTGCGGGGCGGGGGCACGACGCACCCACTCGGTTTTTATCATATATATATATATGTACACATTTCTAAAACAAATGATTAACCATATGAACTGTTACAAACTATTTGCATTTATCTGGGCTATTTATTGTCATGTCCTGTACTTACCGGTGTCGTGCTGGTAATATTTATGAACCCTGCAAGAGGGTGCGTGACGTGGTTTACATCAAGTCAAAAGGAGGACAAATAGGCGAACGTCTCAAGGCTGCGCCAGAAGGCGGACAGGTTTTTTAAAAACCAGACGTCCGGGTATGGCCATCCACCTGCGATTAGGCTCGCTACTGTGGTTCAGCGGCTAACGACCCTCGCTAACGGCTAATACTGCACAAGTATGTCCTACTACATGCAGCCGAAAACGCGGTACCCAGCGCTTTCTGATTAACGTTACGTGGAAGAAGAATAGTAAGAAAAAAAAAAACATCCCTGCCTGCTTACTTTAAATTACAGTCACTTGCAAACGTCAGCTTAGAATTTCATTTGAAGCTAAGCCAGTATTTTAAAACTAGCTAACATTATTTTCCAGTCACACAAGTCTTCTAAAGCCACTTCCTATCTCAAATACAAATCACATCAGTAGCCTCAGTTATCTAACTTGTTCATTTCTACAGCTATATATAACCCGAAAGACTTTAGTAATTAACCATTAACCAACTATGCCATTAACAATAAAGTAATTCTTACCTTAAAAGTTCTTTCCCACTTTTCCGAAGTGCTGCTTTCGCCAGTGCCCGACGGTTGGCGCGAAATACCCATAATGCACCACACGGGGCGCAGTTCGAGCGGAGTAAATGCAACGAGCAAATTGTTTGTTGTGTGGGTCTGCATAAGAAGATTTGTTGAGCCAATTACATACAGCTTGTTAAGGCCAAAAATCAAAATGACAAGTGTTATGAACGAATGTAGACTGATTCACAACTCAATATATTCATGTCAAGAGACAAACGTGTTTTTTTATTGTTATTATTACAGGTTTAATTATGTCACAACTACATATTCTTAGATCTACTTTTTTCAGTGTATACACCAGTTTTATAACAGCTATACATTATATAAATACACACTTGACAAATTGTATACACACACATGGAGAGAGACTCAACCATTTTTTGCAGCACAGGACCTGCTATAGCACATTTTACTGACTCCCATAATGAAGACTAAATCAATCTCCAGAGCAGTGCATTATGTGCATGGGTTATATGGCAAGTCTTCATTTACTCGCAGACTAATTTGACTCCTGTGAAAAAGGAATGATTTGAAATACAGTTAATGCATTTGCATAAACATAAATTCTTACTACTAACACAGTAATGTATGGCACCAAGTTGTTGGTGGATTTGCAGTTTTTACTGCTGTGGCCATGAAGCAACACCATAAGGGATAATGAATTATAAGACTGGAAACTCTAACACTCTTCTGTTTTGAGTGTTGGATTTTTGGCCATATCTCAGCCACAGCACACTGCTATGGCCATGATCCTTACTTTGGAAACTGCCATAGTTTCTTCTTTGGAGTGAATCAACATAATTCTCTTTTACCCATCATTGACAAATCTGTTTTTAAGTGGTTATGAGCCTGTAACAGGTTGTCTTCTTCATTTCAACTATGCAGAAACATTAAGGGTTCAGTTTCAGTGAATGGAGTACATTGGCTCAATTTAGTTATTTTGTGAATTCAAACAAACCCCCATAGTTTGAGGTGGTGAGTCTGCAGACATCTTTTTCCCTGAAGTCTGGAGTTGATTGGCTTTGCATATCATCAATGTAAAAGTTCCACAATGGAAAATCAATACATGGAAGAGCATAGATTTTGAATATTTATTCCTCTTGGAATATACAGTATATCTAACATTAATATTCTTTAATACCAACTACAGTGTTAAGATTTTGACTTAAAAAGTTTCTCATGCATTGTAAAAAAGTGCTCTCTGCATATCCACTGTAGGACACATTCTAATTAGCATGACTGTACAGAAGGACGAGCAGATAGACGAGTATTAGAGACTGTAAACTCTCACGCATGCACAGCACAGCAGCACAAACAGACTGCAGAAAAATCAGAAATCCTGCCAAGCACTGAGAAAAACAGATGGGGACAAAAATAAAGAAGGGATACGGAACAGGACAAAAATACTGGGTACAGCATAAAAAGGTAAAATGGTTGACAAGAAACAGAAACAATTACATTGAGGTAAATCCAGGAAACAGTCTGATGTGACTGGGAGAGGAAGTGGAGCGATGGAATAGAATAGGTATATAGAAGACATAACAGAGAAGAATTAGAAACTAAAGCCTGACAAATGAAGGAAAAAAGATTAAAAGACAATCCAACAGAGAGATAATCAGTATAGATGCAGTGATATCAGGTATTGAGGACAAATTATGCCAGTCTGATGCTGAATTGTAGCACTTTGTTATATTACTTTGATACAGACATATCGTACTTATGTTTATATTTTTGTGTTGGCTGATAAGCTTTTATAAATAAAAGTAAAAATAAAATTTATCTCATGGTAAAAGTTTTCCTCAGTACGACAGCACAGCAGTAAAACCTTACTTGTCTGAGAGTTGTTAGACCTATAATTATCCTCAAAGTAAACTCAATCTCAGTCTTAACTCATCGCAGTCGCGCTGTTGGGACTTCATGGGACTTTGAAATTTCTCTCTGGGATAAATAAAGTAGTTTTCATTTTATTTTCATTTCATTTCATTGCACAGTGTGTTTTAGAAAAACATATTTTAAGTCAAACCATTCTATTACAATGCCCAGCCAAGTAGTGTCAGTGCCAATTCCTACCTCTTTTCTTTTTCTTTTCTTTTCTTTTCTTTTCTTTTCTTTTCTTTTCTTTTCTTTTCTTTTCTTTTCTTTTCTTTTCTTTTCTTTTTTTTCTTTTCTTTTCTTTTTTCTTTTCTTTTCTTTTCTTTTCTTTTCTTTTCTTTCTTTTTTTTTCTTTTCTTTTCTTTTCTTTTCGCCCAAATGACAAAAATGTAAGTGTGTACTCTGCCAAATCTGCAGGTGTGAGCAAAAATTGAAAGCACACACCTTTGAAATAATTACAAATAGAATCTGAACCAGGGTGTCCAGGCCAAATGTCTCATAACTCCTGATACTGTACCTCTTTTTGCAGAAATATTGCTTATTTTGATTAATTTAATCAGGTAATAAAAGGCATTTTCCCTGCATTCCAAACGACCATGGCTTCTGCATCACACCAACACATTGTGCCTATGATGTGCTTTATGAAGCAAACACATGTGTATGATATTTAGAAGACTTTGTTAGTTGGTAACATGTAATTATCCAAGAAATAAACTTGTTTTTAGTGATGCAAAACAGTCCTGAAATGTTTCAGATACTCTGATGTGGTGGCAATTAATATTGCATATTCTTTAGCATCATTCGCCATTCTTAACACCTTGCAAGAAAACAGCATTTCCAAAGCATACATTTTGCATCGTACTCTTCCTCCTGTGCACAGTAGATACAGTTTCACTTTTTGCTACATGGTGTGAATGGTCAAAGTGAGTTAAGTAATGGAGTATTAGTTGGAGGCAGTGAGTGAGACAGAGATGTTGTGCTAATTATGGTTTACCCCTGGTGTGGGTGGAAATGGGCTATATGCCCGGCTCCACTACTTCCTGAACTTCAGACAGCACCTTTGCTTCCTGTCCTTCATTACTGGTTGAACTAATTACTCCAGGTGTGTCTGGCCAGTTACTGAGGTCAGACACACCTGGGTTAATCAGTTCGTCCAGTCACAACAGACAGGAAGCAAAGGTGCTGTCTGAAATTCAGGAAGTAGTGGAGCTGGGCATATAGCCCATTAGATCCTGAAATAACTACTTCCTGGTTCTATTTTCAGCTGAGGTCAGCAGCGGAGGAGTACAGCACGCTGAGAGGTGCAATGTGGCTCTGTCGGTTTGACCCACACCTGCTGCGTATCCTTCACTCAAACCCTGGAGGGTGAGTCTGTCATTGCATGTTGGTACGTGGAAGCATATATGCATAAATGCAACACATGTGCCCGTGTAGAAACTTGTAACTGCTGAAGTGTGTCCACTGAACGCATGTGTGTGTTTGTGTGGATGACCTTGACTGGGAGTACAAATATACACACCTCTAACTCACTGTTTGTGTTTTGTTTTCTCTTTCACACTCACAAACACACACACATACACTTTGTCGTGCTACCTCAGACAGATATCATTTGGTAAAGTGCCCACACACATACACACTCACATCCCATACCTCACCTATAATCAGATGCAAATAACTACACATGCTTCCACACCAAATCATGCATGCACATGTAAACAAAAACAAAATAACAGTTTAACCTTGAATACTGACACATGTTAACATATTCTATTTCTCCCTCTTTGTTTCTCTCTTTCACACACACCCACACACACACACACCCACACACGCACACACACATACAATAGAGGCTTTAGAGTAGCATTGAGTCATCAACTCTGCTGTAAGTCTTCCTCTCATGTCTCCCTTTCCTGCAGGGCCTATAGAAATATAAGTGAAGGTCACACCCATACGGTACACATGCTGTTCAAAAAACTTTGTGTTTGGATTTTTGTTCATCATGCAGTACATCATCAGGGAGGCATATAATTAGTCCCAAATTCATTCAGTATCATGACAGCGACCCCAAACACACAGTCACTGAGAACCAGTTTCACAAAAAAGAAGAGCAAGGAGTCCCGCAACAGATGGTTTGGTCCTTGCAGAGCACTGATGTCCTCATCATAGTCAGTTTGACTTTAGATAAAGAGACCAGAAATAGACAAGCATAAGGTGGTTGTTACTTAGAACCACCCACCTACAGTTACAAATGTCCTGCCAAACTTTGTGCAGTTAGAACTGGTGCTGTTTTAAATGCAAAGGGCACTTGAACCAAATTGATTTGATTTAAAGTTGTTCTTTGTTTAGTGTACTTCATTTGAAGGGAAAATAATAAATAAAAAACAATCATGTTATTGTTTCTCAAAACATCATTGTTTTACTTTTATGGCTTATGACTTCTGCACAGCACTGTATAAGGTAAGGATATGTATTATGTTTAATAGTGACTCTATGAATGGAGGTTGCTGTTATGTTGCTAAATTAAACTAGGAAAAAAAGTCTCCTTGATGATGGTGTGTAAATCTTATAAAGCCTAATATGCACATGTGTGTAAAATGTGATTTATACCATATCAGTATTCTTATTGTGTGGATGATTGGAAGTGTAAACCTGTGCCTGTGTGTGTGCGTGTTTGTGTGTTGCTGTAAGGGGCCTGGTTTTTCCCCCTGCAGGCTGGTTTGAATCGATAGCGCTGGAAAGTGCTGAAATAGCAGCCTGATGCACACACACACTCACAAACACATGCTCATGCACAGATACAGAAGGGTGACTCACTTGAGCAGAAAACATGAACAAGAGTGCTGACTTCTGAAACACGGTGAACAGAGAGAGAAAAAAAACAGGGTAAAGAAAGAAAGAGATGCAAAGACTTCTGACTTGAGTGTTTGTAGCAGTGGAATTCACTGCTGCTGCATTTAAAACGTACTGTCCAGGCAAGTGTGTGTGGGGATAAACTTGTGTGTGAAACAAGAGGATAGCAGCTGCTATGCACAATGTGTGTACCCTAATAATCTTCATCCTTGCGTATTTTCCATATTCATCATTGTGATTCAGTCAGCGTTTTACTAATGTGTAACAATTATAGGACAGGACAATAGGGTTAAGCAATATGGCCATATATTGTGTGAGACTGTTGTAAACTCTGCTGTTGCTGTTGTGTTGTGTGCAATACTGGGCTGTAATGGGTGATTTATATCAGTTTCCTGTTGAAGATTGTGCTGGGGGCTGAGAGAGAAGCCCTAATTTTCTGTGGGCTGCCATCATTTGCACTGTTGCCAGATTGGGTGGGTTTGGGCTGCCAAAGCCCATTTATACACCAAACAAATGGCTTTTGGCACTTGGACATATTTTAGCTTGTTTACTGTGTCAGACTGGTTTTCAGATACCTTTTAAAAATGACAGCAGGAACATTTTCCTGAATTGTATTCATTTTTGTCTCTGCAAGCGCATCCAGTAACTCTTCACAACTTTGGGATGACATAATTTTTATTTAGTCTGCCGAGAAAAGATATAAGTTATCACAACCACCCACAACTTACTCTGCGAAAGCGTTGTAGTTTCATAGTGAGAGAAATCTCAGTGCTTGCAACAATGCAGCATCATTGTTGCATCAATAGCTATTTGGATTTTTGATTGTATTCTTTCTCTCCTTCTCATGTGTCTGAGAGTATATGTCTGTGCAAATCTGAGAAGAGATCACATTTTTTCTGGAAGTGCTTCATGTTACTTTAGTTTCATTAAATCTATTGGGTTTGTTATATATTGTTTGTTTGACTGTTTGACCAAAGGTACCAGATGGTTTTAATACGCAGAATCACCACAGATGTTATATGTAGAAATCCCAAAGAGTGTTCATATCTTTTGTTGTTTTGCATGTTTGGTTGTTCTTACTTGACTGTTACAGTCTCTCTGGTGCTCTAACACCAGAAGAAACCATACAGTTGTAGCCATCTTTGGAAATGCAGTACATCAGTTTGTTAATGGGCAAAGTAAATCCTGTAACACCACAGAAAAAAAACGGAAAGAAATTATGTATTTTATTATTGGACATTTAAAACCTTTAAACATTTTTCCCTTTACATGGATCACCATTTCTATTATCACCAGAGGCAAACATTTTGAAATAACTCCTTAAGGACTGTTTTTAACTACAGAACATCATTAAAGTCATTGAGGGTGGAAGACGTGAGCTCGAATTGTAAACAGCTGGACTTAAAGGTAGAATCCAGGGTTTTCCCCTAAAAATAAATGCTAAACTTGTGTAAGTGAAGTCCAGCTCAGTCCACACCTTTGGGCCTCTACTCTCATGTGGCGGTGAGTTTTGTTTGCAACTCCCCTCCCCTGACTGTATTTTGTCTTTTCCCTTTGTTGTGGCGTGGTCGGGTTGTCTCTGGGCAGAAAATTACATATTGTCTCCAGCCAATGAGAGACCTAAAGGCCTAGCGCTCTGTGGGTCTAAACTCATCAATTGGAGCAGACTTTTTAAAAATTCATTCAAACATCAACATCAGATTCACTTGAATTCTCGACAAAAAATGGCGGATGCAGCAAGAAAGGGAAGTATTTTGCGGTGTTATGGTCCCTAAATGAAAACTGGCTCAAAATAAAAGGAACCATAACATACAGTAAATGAGAGACCACCACCAAGCAGCAACGGTTAAGATAATATCTATTAAAAAAAGGAAAAATAATAGAGAAGAGAGCCCCGGCCAAAATGAACAAAAGAAGGGGCAGACCTCAGACCAACCCTTTAGCGGGCCGTCGAATCTGGGCTGCCCCCAGAACAAAAGGAAACCAAAAGGAAAATCCCCAAAACTGGACTAACTCAAACCAAAGTAAAATGTAGCTGGTGATGGCCCCCGCCTGAATACTGCCACTTTCTGGCATTTAGGCCCCCGAGGGAGCTTCAACCACCAATCACTGTGGAGCAGATAGACAGAAAATTAGACACAGGTGAAAACATTTAAATCAATCCCACAGCTGACAGGAGGTGCCCGTAACACTTGCACCCCCAAATGTTGAGACCACGAACAACATCTATAAGACAACAGGACATCCTGTCAGCTAATGTTACCCCTTCACCCATAGATCAGGTCCTTTATCGACCTGTTGCCACAAACGCTGTTGTTTGAAAGAATCGACTGCACAGTTGCTGTTTGATAAAGGAGGCAGCCCCCATGTTGACATGGTGCCCCAAAACGGTAGGTCAAGACGGCATGTCGGGAAACAAAAAACAATGTGAAGTAATAAGCCCGACCACAGTACATTCATGAGAATCCCAGAGCTGGCCATGCAGCATGGCCTCAGACGGGCCGCCAGCGTCAGACAAAGAGCTGGACAGCTCCTGTACAGAACACAGCTCGGATGGGCGATTACTCCCAGATTCAACACTGGACAGCTCCTGCCGGGAACATGCCTCAGGAGTAACAGACAGGTTGGGAGGTCTAGTAGAAGATGCGTCTGCCGCAGATGGTGTACCATCAGAAAACGTTAAGGCAGCTGGCTCTATTTGATTGTTGGTGTTTGGCTCAGAACGTTAAATCCTTTGATCAGTTGCATGAGCTGTTGATCATGGAGGAATTTAAAAAAGACATTCCTGAGAACATCACCATTTATTTAAATAAACAGAGGGTCACTAAGGTAGCCAAAGCAGCTGTTCTTGCTGACGAGTATGTCATCACTCATATAGATGTTATTGATAGACCGACTGATGTGTCACGGCCTAATTCTCCGGTTTTCCGTTACCCCCGACCTAGCGAGTTTGGGGCTTTTAAGTACGGTGCTGATCAGAGTGGGCTGTTTTGCGCTTACTGCCAGAGACATGATCATTTCA
>JALJCO010000639.1:27500-38027 GCA_023101725.1 Atherinomorus stipes | reverse complement strand
CAGGCTTTATCTGAGACACGTGGAAGGTAGGACACACATGTGGTCAGGGAGACGGAGACGGACACTGGAAGGGCTGATGACGGAGACGATCTCGTAAGGACCAATGAACCTGGGGGAGTTTCCTGGAGATTGACTTCAACGGTATGTCGCGAGAGGACAACCACACCTTCTGTCCAGGAGCATACTGAGGAGCCGGAGTTCTCCTACTGTCAGCAAAGCGTTTATTTTGGTCCTTAGTGCGATTGAGGGCAGCAATAGTTTTGGTCCAGACGTTCCTGCAACAGCGAATGTGGTGCTGGACCGAAGTCACGGATATCTCCCTTTTGTCAGTGGGGAGAAGAGGCGGCTGGTACCCGGGAGAGATTTCAAAGGGAGAAAATCCTGTTGCTGAGGAAACGTGCGAGTTGTGAGTATACTCTATCCATGGTAGATGTTGGCTCCAATTGGAGGGATCAGTAGAGGTGACACAACGAAGGGAAGCTTCCAATTCTTGATTCATACGCTCTGTCTGACCATTGGTTTGTGGGTGGAAACCAGAAGAGAGACAAACTTTGGCACCCAATGCAGAGCAAAAATGTTTCCAAACCCGGGAAATGAATTGTGGACCACGGTCTGAGAGGATCTCTTGGGGAATGCCATGTAACCGGAAAACATGTTTAACGAGGAGTTGAGCAGACTGAAAGGACGTGGGTAGTTTTCTCAGGGGAATCAGATGACAGGCCTTGGAGAAACGGTCGATAACGGTGGTCATGCCCTTGGAGATAGGGAGCCCAGTGACAAAGTCTATGGCAATGTGGGACCAGGGTCTGGACGGGGTGGCGAGTGGCTGGAGCAGACCAGCTGGAGGTCTATTACCGGTCTTGTTTCTGGCACAAGTGGGACAGGCTAGGATGTACTCACGGACATCTTTGTGAATGTTGGACCACCAAAACCTACGAGTCATGAGAGAAATGGTGCGGCTGACTCCTGGATGACATGAGAATTTAGCTGTATGAAACCAATGAATGAGACGGGATCTGACCGAGGTGGGAACATAAAGGCGGTTGGGAGGGCCAGTACCAGGATCTGGTTCAGACTGTTGAGCTTTCCTGACTAGGTCTTCAATCTCCCAAGTGAGTGAACCAATGATGCAGCTGGATGGGAGAATGGTTGAAAGGGCCTTTTCAGTGTCAGGGGAAAACTGGCGGGATAGTGCATCTGGTTTGATATTCTTGTACCCGGGACGGTAGGAAATAACAAGGTTGAAGCGGGAGAAGAACAGGGACCAGCGGGACTGTCGAGAATTCAGGCGTTTGGCAGATTGGAGGTAAGACAGGTTTTTATGGTCTGTCCAAACCAGCACGGGATGTTCTGCACCCTCCAACCAATGGCGCCACTCCTCAAGGGCCAACTTGATAGCGAGGAGTTCACGGTCCCCTACATCATAGTTCCGTTCAATGGGGGACAAGCGGTGTGAAAGGAAAGCACAAGGGTGGAGTTTAGAGTCTGTACGTTGGGAGAGGACTGCTCCAACTCCTGAATCGGAGGCATCAATCTCTAGAACAAACTGTTTCATGGGATCAGGTTGTACAAGAATGGGTGCCTGGACGAACTTCCTCTTGAGCTCAAGGAAAGCTTTGTTGGCATCTGGAGTCCAGAAAAAGGGAATCTTGATGGAAGTGAGTGCAGTAAGGGGAGCAGCTGTTTGACTGTAGTTGCGGATGAAACGTTGGTAGAAGTTGGCAAAACCAAGAAATCTGTGTAACTCTTTCCGTGTCTGGGGAACAGGCCAATCCTGAACAGCTTTAGTCTTTTCCGGATCTGTGCGGACCTGCCCACCCTCAAAGATGTAGCCGAGAAAGGGAACTGAGGACTGGTGAAACTCACACTTCTCTGCTTTTACATAAAGTCGATTCTCTAGGAGGCGCTGTAGGACTTGACGAACATGTAGCTTATGTTTGTGGAGGGTCTTGGAGAAGATAAAAAATGTCGTCAAGGTAGACAAACACAAAAAGATTCAGGAAATCACGGAGGACATCGTTCACAAGGGCTTGAAACACAGCTGGAGCATTGCAAAGTCCAAAGGGCATAACTAAATACTCAAAGTGACCCATGGGGGTTTTGAAGGCTGTTTTCCATTCGTCCCCTTGACGGATACGGACGAGATGGTAGGCATTACGAAGGTCTAGCTTGGTAAACACGGTAGCTCCCTGAACTGGTTCAAACGCAGATGAAATCAGAGGGAGTGGGTATTTGTTTTTGACAGTGATCTGATTGAGTCCCCTATAATCAATACATGGCCTGAGTGTACCGTCATTCTGGGACACGAAGAAAAAACCTGCGCCCAAAGGGGAAGTTGAGTGGCGGATAATACCAGCTGCTAGTGACTCATTTATGTATTGTTCCATTGTAGCTCGTTCAGGACGAGAGATGTTATAAAGCCGACTAGACGGCAGGGGAGCTCCGGGGAGGAGGTCAATGGCGCAGTCATAAGGCCTATGTGGCGGTAAGGAGAGGGCATGACTCTTGCTGAACACTTGCTTGAGATCCAAATAATCCTCAGGTACAGCAGAAAGATCAGGAACGTCAACCTCTTTGGTCTCCAATGGTGGACTGGGTGGAAGAGCAGATTGAAGACAGGTTGAGAGGCAAGTGGTGGACCAGGATTCAACCCGTCGGTCTGACCAATTGACAAGGGGATTATGTTTGCTTAGCCAGTCGAATCCTAAAACTATGGGCGATGAAGAGGTGGGAAAAACAAAGAAGGAAATAAACTCATGATGATTGCCAGACAACACAAGTTGGAGTGGCTTTGTTCTGTGGGTGATTTGAGGAAGGGACCAACCATCCAAAGCCGAGACCCTGAATGGAGATTGTAGTTGCTCGGTCTCAATATTGCATTGCTGGACAATGGTCTGATCAATGAGGTTCTGCTCACAACCAGAGTCAACCAAAGCACTGAGGTTAAGAGTATCATGACGGAAAAGCAGACTTGCAGGTAAACAAAAGCGATGTGCTAATGTTGGGGAATCCTTGTCCACCGGTACTCCTGCATCTACAGGTGGACCCTTGGGTTTAACCGCTCTGGGCAGGAAGCAATGAAATGACCAGAGTTTCCACAGTAAATACACAATCTTGACTGTACACGTCTTTGTCGTTCTTCTGGGGTGAGGCGAGTCCTACCTATCTGCATGGGTTCAGAATCGGCTGACCTAATGGGAGGAGCTTGGGGCACAGAGGGCGAGGGCAGATGCAGGTTTACAGGTTTTCCGGGAGCATTTCTTCTGGTTCCCTCTTTGCTTCTCTCTCTCAATCGGTTATCCATCTTAACAGCAAGACTGATCAGTTCATCTAAAGTTCCTGGTTCATTCAGGACGATCAATTCATCTTTAATGGTATCGTTCAAGGCATGAAAAAAAGGCACTTTTTAAGGCTGCAGAGTTCCAAGAAGAGGCTGCAGCTGATGTGCGGAACTCGATTGCAAACTCTGCTACAGAACACTGGCCCAGTTTCATCTTCCATAAGCCGCTAGACAAAGCAGACTTATCAGTGTCGGGATCAAAAGTGGCCTTAAATTCCTGTATAAATTGCTGAAAAGAACACCCAAAGACTGGATATTGTTGGAAACGGTTCTCAGCCCATTTTAGTGCCTTTCCAGTTAACAACCCTAGGATGTAGGAAATCTTTGAGTCATCAGATGTAAAAGAGTGTGGGGCACGGTTGAACACGAGGGAACATTGAAGCAAAAACCCTCCAACACGGCCCAACTCACCCGCAAATTTCTCCGGTGTTGGGGAAGAAAACTCACAGAGGGGTGTTGGAGTCGGAACTGGAGTAGAGGGCGCAGTGGAGGCCTCAGAAGTGGATGATTCAGTTGAAGGACTCTGGAGGTTCTGTAAAAGGTGTGTAATGTGATCCAGGCGTTGATTGGTGACTTGTTGATGATCGCTGAGGGTTTGAAGGGCGGTTTCATGCGTCTGAATTCTGTTGTGCTGTTCCTGGAGCGTTCTCCTTAGAGCGTCAGCTGGGTCAGGATGGCTTGAGTGTTCTGTCATGGTTTTCTTAAGGTAACTGACCCACATGCAAACGAGCTCCAAGAAAGAAAGTTTATTGACACATTAGGTTGGTGATCTAGGAAACTTCTGGGCTTAGGAGACTGTTCTTCTGCGGAGAGAAAGATGGGTGAATGGAAGGTAGATTGATGAGAGAATCCAGAGGGGTGGTTTCCTTACTGTGATGATGATGACATGGGCCTGGGTGGTGGTGAGGGATTCCGGGTGAGGGCTCTGAGGTCCAGGAGGGAATAAGAGTAGCCAGTTGGAGGGTGGGCAGGTTTTGCTGTGGTGTCACAGGAGCCAAAAATGGTTGCCAGTATGGAAGGGATTAACGAGGAATGACGGTTCTCAGGAGTAGTATGAAGATGGTAAAGGTCCGGTCTGGTAGGCTTCATGAGGTTCAACACTCAAGCGATGAGATACTGGCAACCGGCTCCTGATATACTTCTGCAGTGATTGGAGATGAGCTGCAGGTGTGCTGCCTGCACACCTGTGGAGAACCACCCTCCAACTGGGTCAATGGAGCCCTCTGGAGGAAACAGATCTAGACACCCAGATCCCTGACATTATCAGCATGTTGCACACGTTGCTATCCTTATCCTAAACATTTAGAATAATAACTATTCTCTAAATCCTATAATCTAGACGGGCAAAATCCGCCAACGTACTTAATTACTCGTTTCAATTTAATTCAGATGCCCCACTGTGAACATGTTAATTTCTGCTTTAAACCTGACCCTTTTTTACGTGGGAGCATTTGGGGATTGACTACCTTTTGGAGCCAGCCCCTAGTGGATGGGGGGTGAACTGCAGTTACTCCTGTTTCCAGCAGGGTTCCCACTTTTTTCTTGAAGTTATTTTCCAGGACTTTTCCAGGACATTTTCAGGACTAATAAAGACTAATGAATTCCACCCCAAGCTTTTGGAGAAGTTATTTTTTCTACAATTGTACCTTATATTTTTTACAGTAGCGATGGAGCAGAGATGAAGCAGCGAAGAAGTAGACCTCGGTATTTATAATAAAATTAACCAAAAAACCATGAAGCTCTAAAGCATTTACCTGAGAAGACGATTTCTGTGCGGATTGATACTGAAAGTGATTGTTCATCGACCAGCCACCTGGATTATAGAACTGATTCTCAAGCTAAAGCTGATTTTCATATTTATTATTATCATTAACATGAACACAGTGAAAACTAACAAAATCCTACAAATAGGTTTGAACTACTTCTTCTGCCTGCCAAGACGCAACAGTGCGCTGCAGCAGCTCAGTCACTGATCAGTGATCAATCAGTCACTGATCAGTGATCAATCATCCACACAGCAAATGCCCGTTATTTTTTCATGCAGAGTAATTATTTTTACACATCAGAGATCATTAAGAACAACTTTCCTGCAACAGTGATACTTAGCAGGGTCATTATTTTCTCCAGGTTTGTAGAGTTTACTCTACTAACTAATTTACTGAACTAACTCCCTAGTTGTGCATTTCTGATTGAGTCTACATGGTTCTCACTTCATGCAGCGTGCGTGCATACTTCAGGTTCGCTGTAAATCTGAATTTTGTTTGATTATAAGCTTTTTAGTAGTGATTATATCATTTTGTTTGTGCAAACTGTCTCATTACGAAACAAAATAGTTGTTTCTAAAACTTTTCAACATTGTGAGTGTGATGATGACGATGATGATGACGACACTGCAGAAATTTCAGATGATATGCAGTACTTATATATGTATAGTAGTACTTATACTCTTGTCATTAGTTCTAAAACAGACACTGAGATTAAAAAGAGAAAAAATGACAGAAAAAAAGATAAACTATGGTCCGAGAGATTTCTGCCAACTTGGAAATAATTAAAGGGACTAGAGGCAGGAATTTAAAAAAAACAAACATGCATGTCCATTTTTTTTAAATACTAATGGATGATGAAGCGCTAAATAACAAAAATAACATTTCCACCCATGTTTCTCTCCGTTGCCTTGAACAGGCTGTGTAAAATGCTGCAATTCGGTGTCTGAATTTCCCGCGCTGCCCTGCTGACGTGACGTCAAATGACGCTACATCCGCAGTTTTGATACAGGAAGAAGACGGTCGCGGTAAATTCAAACACTGTAAGCGATAGTTATGGATTCTTCTGCAGTCAGCAAACGATCCAGATCAACTGAAAGACACTAAAAAGTGGAACTACGAAGAAAAAGGTTAGTAAACAACATTATAGCTTCAGTTCGTGCTCCCGTGACGGCTTGACCCATAGCTGCAGTTACCTGAAGCGCCAGTCGCTTAAACTTACCTCATCTCCCTTTAAAGTTGATGTTAGCCAACATTTATTAGTATATATTTTATTTAAGTCATAGTGCTGTTTTCAAAGCAACAGAGCAAAGATGAATTTTTGCTGTCATATTTGTTTAAAAACAAACTTTAAAAAACCCTCACATTTTGATGTTTTGTTATGATTGGCCTTGGTCTCGTCTCGGTCTCAGTCTGTGAAAGTCTTGGTCTTGTCTTGGTCTCAGTCTCGGTCTTGAAAGTCTTGGTCTCGGTCTGTAAAAGTCTTGGTCTCGTCTTAGTCTGTAAAAAGTCTTGATCTTGTCTTGGTCTCGTGTAAAAGTCTTGGTCTTGTCTCGGTCTGTAAAAGTCTTGGTCTCGTCTTGGTCTCGGTCTGTAAAAGTCTTGGTCTCGTCTTGGTCTCGGTCTGTAAAAGTCTTGGTCTCGGTCTCGGTCTGTTAAAGTTCTTGGTCTCGTCTTGGTCTAGGTCTGTAAAAGTCTTGGTCTCGTCTTGGTCTCGGTCTGTAAAAGTCTTGGTCTTGGTCTCGGTCTGTAAAAGTCTTGGTCTCGTCTCGGTCTGTAAAAGTCTTGACCTTGTCTTGGTCTCGGTCTGTGAAAGTCTTGGTCCCAGTCTGTAAAAGTTCTTGGTCTCATCTTGGTCTAGGTCTGTAAAAGTCTTGGTCTCGTCTTGGTCTCGGTCTGTAAAAGTCTTGGTCTCAGTCTGTAAAAGTCTTGGTCTCGTTCTGTAAAAGTCTTGACCTTGTCTTGGTCTTGGTCTGTAAAAGTCTTGGTCTCGGTCTGTAAATGTCTTGGTCTCGGTCTGTAAAAGTCTTGGTCTCGTCTCGGTCTGTAAAAGTCTTGACCTTGTCTTGGTCTCGGTCTGTAAAAGTCTTGGTCTCGTCTTGGTCTCGGTCTGTAAAAGTCTTGACCCTGTCTTGGTCCCGGTCTGTAAAAGTCTTGGTCTCGGTCTCGGTCTGTGAAAGTCTTTGTCTCGTCTTGGTCTCGGTCTGTGAAAGTCTTGGTCTCGTCTTGGTCTTGGTCTGTAAAAGTCTTGGTCTCGTCTTGGTCTCGTTCCGTCAAAGTCTTGACCTTGTCTTGGTCTTAGTCTGTAAAAGTCTTGACCTTGTCCTGGTCTCGGTCTGTAAAAGTCTTGGTCTCGTCTTGGTCTCAGTCTGTAAAAGTCTTGGTCTCGGTCTCGGTCTGTGAAAGTCTTGGTCTCGTCTCGGTTTGTAAAAGTCTTGGTATCGTCTCGTCTCGGCCTGTAAAAGTCTTGACCTTGTCTTGGTCTCGGTCTGTGAAAGTCTTGGTCTCAGTCTGTAAAAGTCTTGGTCTCATCTTGGTCTCGGTCTGTAAAAGTCTTGGTCTTGTCTTGGTCTCGGTCTGTAAAAGTCTTGGTCTTGTCTTGGTCTCGGTCTGTGAAAGTCTTGGTCTTGGTCTCGGTCTGTAAAAGTCTTGGTCTCGGTCTGTAAATGTCTTGGTCTCGGTCTGTGAAAGTCTTGGTCTTGTCTCGGTCTCGGTCTGTGAAAGTCTTGACCTTGTCTTGGTCTCGGTCTGTGAAAGTCTTGGTCTTGTCTTGGTCTCGGTCTGTGAAAGTCTTGACCTTGTCTTGGTCTCGGTCTGTGAAAGTCTTGGTCTCGGTCTGTGAAAGTCTTGGTCTTGTCTTGGTCTCGGTCTGTGAAAGTCTTGGTCTTGTCTCGGTCTAGGTCTGTGAAAGTCTTGATCTTGTCTCGGTCTCGGTCTGTAAAAGTCTTGATCTTGTCTTGGTCTCGGTCTGTGAAAGTCTTGGTCTTGTCTCGGTCTCGGTCTGTGAAAGTCTTGGTCTCGTCTTGGTCTCAGTCTGTGAAAGTCTTGGTCTCCGGTCTCGGTCTGTGAAAGTCTTGGTCTTGTCTCGGTCTGTAAAAGTCTTGGTCTCGTCTCGGTCTCGGCCTGTGAAAAAAGTCTTAATCTTGTCTTGGTCTCGGTCTGTGAAAGTCTTGGTCTCAGTCTGTAAAAGTCTTGGTCTCAGTCTGTAAAAGTCTTGGTCTCGGTCTGTAAAAGTCTTGGTCTCGTCTTGGTCTGTAAAAGACTTGACCTTGTCTTGGTCTCGGTCTGTGAAAGTCTTGGTCTTGTCTCGGTCTCGGCCTGTGAAAGTCTTGGTCTCGGTCTCGGTCTGTGAAAGTCTTGACCTTGTCTCAGTCTCAGTCTGTGAAAGTCTTGGTCTCAGTCTCGGTCTGTGAAAGTCTTGACCTTGTCTCGGTCTCGGTCTGTGAAAGTCTTGACCTTGTCTTGGTCTCGGTCTGTGAAAGTCTTGGTCTTGTCTTAGTCTCGGTCTGTGAAAGTCTTGATCTTGTCTCGGTCTCGGTCTGTAAAAGTCTTGGTCTTGTCTTGGTCTCAGTCTGTGAAAGTCTTGGTCTTGTTTCTCGGTCTGTGAAAGTCTTGGTCTCGTCTCGGTCTCGGTCTGTGAAAGTCTTGATCTTGTCTCGGTCTCGGTCTGTGAAAGTCTTGGTCTCGGTCTCGGTCTGTGAAAGTCTTGGTCTTGTCTCGGTCTCGGTCTGTGAAAGTCTTGGTCTTGTCTCGGTCTCGGTCTGTGAAAGTCTTGGTCTTGTCTCGGTCTCGGTCTGTGAAAGTCTTGGTCTTGTCTCGGTCTCGGTCTGTGAAAGTCTTGGTCTTGTCTCGGTCTCGGTCTGTGAAAGTCTTGGTCTTGTCTTGGTCTCGGTCTGTGAAAGTCTTGGTCTTGGCTCTCGGTCTGTGAAAGTCTTGGTCTCGTCTCGGTCTGGTCTGTGAAAGTCTTGGTCTTGTCTCGGTCTCGGTCTGTGAAAGTCTTGGTCTTGTCTCGGTCTCGGTCTGTGAAAGTCTTGGTCTTGTCTCGGTCTCGGTCTGTGAAAGTCTTGGTCTTGTCTCGGTCTCGGTCTGTGAAAGTCTTGGTCTTGTCTGTCTCGGTCTGTGAAAGTCTTGGTCTTGTCTCGGTCTCGGTCTGTGAAAGTCTTGGTCTTGTCTCGGTCTCGGTCTGTAAAAGTCTTGGTCTTGTCTCGGTCTCGGTCTGTGAAAGTCTTGATCTTGTCTCGGTCTCGGTCTGTGAAAGTCTTGGTCTTGTCTCGGTCTCAGTCTGTGAAAGTCTTGGTCTCGTCTCGGTCTCGGTCTGTGAAAGTCTTGGTCTTGTCTTGGTCTCGGTCTGTGAAAGTCTTGGTCTTGTCTCGGTCTCGGTCTGTGAAAGTCTTGGTCTTGTCTCGGTCTCGGTCTGTGAAAGTCTTGGTCTTGTCTCGGTCTCGGTCTGTGAAAGTCTTGGTCTTGTCTCGGTCTCGGTCTGTGAAAGTCTTGGTCTTGTCTCGGTCTCGGTCTGTGAAAGTCTTGATCTTGTCTCGGTCTCGGTCTGTGAAAGTCTTGGTCTTGTCTCGGTCTCGGTCTGTGAAAGTCTTGGTCTTGTCTCGGTCTCGGTCTGTGAAAGTCTTGGTCTTGGTCTCGGTCTGTGAAAGTCTTGGTCTTGTCTTGGTCTCAGTCTGTGAAAGTCTTGGTCTTGTCTCGGTCTCGGTCTGTGAAAGTCTTGGTCTTGTCTCGGTCTCGGTCTGTGAAAGTCTTGGTCTTGTCTCGGTCTCGGTCTGTGAAAGTCTTGGTCTTGTCTCGGTCTCGGTCTGTGAAAGTCTTGGTCTCGTCTCGGTCTCGGTCTGTGAAAGTCTTGGTCTTGTCTCGGTCTCGGTCTGTGAAAGTCTTGGTCTTGTCTCGGTCTCGGTCTGTGAAAGTCTTGGTCTTGTCTCGGTCTCGGTCTGTGAAAGTCTTGGTCTTGTCTCGGTCTCGGTCTGTGAAAGTCTTGGTCTCGTCTCGGTCTCGGTCTGTTGTAAAAGTCTTGGTCTTGTCTCGGTCTCGGTCTGTGAAAGTCTTGGTCTCGTCTCGGTCTCGGTCTGTGAAAGTCTTGGTCTTGTCTCGGTCTCGGTCTGTGAAAGTCTTGGTCTTGTCTCGGTCTCGGTCTGTGAAAGTCTTGGTCTTGTCTCGGTCTCGGTCTGTGAAAGTCTTGGTCTTGTCTCGGTCTCGGTCTGTGAAAGTCTTGGTCTCGTCTCGGTCTCGGTCTGTGAAAGTCTTGGTCTTGTCTCGGTCTCGGTCTGTGAAAGTCTTGGTCTTGTCTCGGTCTCGGTCTGTGAAAGTCTTGGTCTCGTCTCGGTCTCGGTCTGTGAAAGTCTTGGTCTTGTCTCGGTCTCGGTCTGTGAAAGTCTTGGTCTTGTCTCGGTCTCGGTCTGTGAAAGTCTTGGTCTCGTC
>JALJCO010000639.1:0-22500 GCA_023101725.1 Atherinomorus stipes | reverse complement strand
TGATCCTGCAGGACAGGCCCTGATTCTGACCCTGATCCTGCAGGACAGACCCTGATTCTGCAGGACAGACCCTGATTCTGCAGGACAGACCCTGATCCTGCAGGACAGGCCCTGATTCTGACCCTGATTCTGCAGGACAGACCCTGATCCTGCAGGACAGACCCTGATCCTGCAGGACAGACCCTGATTCTGCAGGACAGACCCTGATCCTGCAGGACAGGCCCTGATTCTGCAGGACAGACCCTGATTCTGCAGGACAGGCCCTGATTCTGCAGGACAGACCCTGATCCTGCAGGACAGACCCTGATCCTGCAGGACAGACCCTGATTCTGCAGGACAGACCCTGATCCTGCAGGACAGGCCCTGATCCTGCAGGACAGGCCCTGATTCTGACCCTGATCCTGCAGGACAGACCCTGATCCTGCAGGACAGACCCTGATCCTGCAGGACAGACCCTGATTCTGCAGGACAGACCCTGATCCTGCAGGACAGACCCTGATTCTGCAGGACAGACCCTGATTCTGCAGGACAGGCCCTGATTCTGCAGGACAGACCCTGATCCTGCAGGACAGACCCCTGATCCTGCAGGACAGACCCTGATTCTGCAGGACAGACCCTGATCCTGCAGGACAGGCCCTGATCCTGCAGGACAGGCCCTGATTCTGACCTGATCCTGCAGGACAGACCCTGATCCTGCAGGACAGACCCTGATCCTGCAGGACAGACCCTGATTCTGCAGGACAGACCCTGATCCTGCAGGACAGACCCTGATTCTGCAGGATACGGGACGGACAGGCCCTGATTCTGCAGGACAGGCCCTGATTCTGCAGGACAGACCCTGATTCTGCAGGACAGACCCTGATTCTGCCGGACAGACCCTGATCCTGCAGGACAGGCCCTGATTCTGCAGCATATGGGACGGACAGGCCCTGATTCTGCAGGACAGACCCTGATTCTGCAGGACAGACCCTGATCCTGCAGGACAGACCCTGATTCTGCAGGACAGGCCCTGATTCTGCAGCATATGGGACGGACAGGCCCTGATTCTGCAGGACAGGCCCTGATTCTGCAGGACAGGCCCTGATTCTGCAGGACAGGCCCTGATCCTGCAGGACAGGCCCTGATTCTGCAGGACAGACCCTGATTCTGCAGGACAGACCCTGATTCTGCAGGACAGACCCTGATTCTGCAGGACAGGCCCTGATTCTGCAGGACAGACCCTGATTCTGCAGGACAGACCCTGATTCTGCAGGACAGACCCTGATTCTGCAGGACAGACCCTGATCCTGCAGGACAGGCCCTGATTCTGCAGCATATGGGAGGCCCTATTCGACCCCTTTCTCCGACAGGCCCTGATTCTGCAGGACAGACCCTGATTCTGCAGGACAGACCCTGATTCTGCAGCATACGGGCCGGACAGACCCTGATTCTGCAGGACAGACCCTGATTCTGCAGGACAGGCCCTGATCCTGCAGCATACGGGCCGGACAGACCCTGATTCTGCAGGACAGGCCCTGATTCTGCAGGACAGGCCCTGATTCTGCAGGACAGACCCTGATTCTGCAGGACAGACCCTGATTCTGCAGGACAGACCCTAGTTCTGCAGACAGACCCTGATCCTGCAGGACAGACCCTGATTCTGCAGGACAGCCCCTGATTCTGCAGCATATGGGACGGACAGGCCCTGATTCTGCAGGACAGGCCCTGATTCTGCAGGACAGGCCCGATTCAGCAGGACAGGCCCTGATCCTGCAGGACAGGCCTTGATTCTGACCCTGATCCTGCAGGACAGACCCTGATCCTGCAGGACAGAGCCTGATTCTGCAGGACAGACCCTGATTCTGCAGGACAGACCCTGATCCTGCAGGACAGGCCCTGATTCTGACCCTGATTCTGCAGGACAGACCCTGATCCTGCAGGACAGACCCTGATCCTGCAGGACAGACCCTGATTCTGCAGGACAGACCCTGATCCTGCAGGACAGGCCCTGATTCTAGACAGACCTGATTCTGCAGGACAGGCCCTGGTTCTGCAGGACAGACCCTGATCCTGCAGGACAGACCCTGATCCTGCAGGACAGACCCTGATTCTGCAGGACAGACCCTGATCCTGCAGGACAGGCCCCGATCCTGCAGGACAGGCCCTGATTCCTGACCCTGATCCTGCAGGACGACCCTGATCCGCAGGACAGACCCTGATCCTGCAGGGGGACAGACCCTGATCCTGCAGGACAGACCCTGATTCTGCAGGACAGACCCTGATCCTGCAGGACAGACCCTGATTCTGCAGCATACGGGCCGGACAGACCCTGATTCTGCAGGACAGACCCTGATTCTGCAGCAAACGGGCCGGACAGACCCTGATTCTGCAGGACAGACCCTGATTCTGCCGGACAGGCCCTGATTCTGCAGCATATGGGACGGACAGGCCCTGATTCTGCAGGACAGACCCCTGATTCTGCAGGACAGACCCTGATCCTGCAGGACAGACCCTGATTCTGCAGGACAGGCCCTGATTCTGCAGGACAGACCCTGATTCAGCAGGACAGACCTTAGATCCTGCAGGACAGACCCTGATCCTGCAGGACAGACCCTGATTCTGCAGGACAGACCCTGATCCTGCAGGACAGACCCTGATTCTGCAGGACAGGCCCTGATTCTGCAGCATATGGGACGGACAGGCCCTGATTCTGCAGGACAGGCCCTGATTCTGCAGGACAGGCCCTGATTCTGCAGGACAGGCCCTGATCCTGCAGGACAGGCCCTGATTCTGCAGGACAGACCCTGATTCTGCAGGACAGACCCTGATCCTGCAGGACAGACCCTGATCCTGAAGGACAGACCCTGATCCTGCAGGACAAACCCTGATTCTGCAGGACAGACCCTGATTCTGCAGGACAGACCCTGATCCTGCAGGACAGGCCCTGATCCTGAGGACAGACCCTGATTCTGCAGGACAGACCCTGATCCTGCAGGACAGACCCTGATTCTGCAGGACAGACCCTGATTCTGCAGGACAGGCCCTGATTCTGCAGGACAGGCCCTGATCACAGGACAGGCCCTGATTCTGCAGGACAGACCCTGATTCTGCAGGACAGACCCTGATCCTGAAGGACAGACCCTGATCCTGCAGGACAGACCCTGATTCTGCAGGACAGACCCTGATTCTGCAGGACAGACCCTGATCCTGCAGGACGAGGGCCCTGATCCTGCAGGACAGACCCCTGATCCTGCAGGACAGACCCTGATCCTGCAGGACAGACCCTGATTCTGCAGGGACAGACCCTGATCCTGCAGGACAGACCCCTGATCCTGAAGGACAGACCCTGATCCTGCAGGACAGACCCTGATTCTGCAGGACAGACCCTGATCCTGCAGGACAGACCCTGATCCTGAAGGACAGACCCTGATCCTGCAGGACAGACCCTGATTCTGCAGGACAGGCCCTGATTCTGCAGGACAGGCCCTGATTCTGCAGGACAGACCCTGATTCTGCAGGACAGACCCTGATTCTGCAGGACAGACCCTGATTCTGCAGGACAGACCCTGATCCTGCAGGACAGACCCTGATTCTGCAGGACAGACCCTGATCCTGCAGGACAGACCCTGATCCTGCAGGACAGGCCCTGATTCTGCAGCATATGGGACGGACAGCCCTGATTCTGCAGGACAGGCCCTGATTCACAGGACAGACCCTGATTCTGCAGGACAGGCCCCCTGGATTCTGCAGGACAGACCCTGATCCTGCAGGACAGACCCTGATTCTGCAGGACAGACCCTGATTCTGCAGGACAGACCCTGATCCTGCAGGACAGGGCCCTGATTCTGCAGGACAGACCCTGATTCTGCAGGACAGACCCTGATCCTGCAGGACAGACCCTGATCCTGCAGGACAGACCCTGATCCCTGAAGGACAGACCCTGATCCTGCAGGACAAACCCTATTCTGCAGGACAGACCCTGATTCTGCAGGACAGACCCTGATCCTGCAGGACAGGCCCTGATCCTGCAGCAGATGTGCAGGACAGGCCCTGATCCTGCAGGACAGACCCTGATTCTGCAGGACAGGCCCTGATTCTGCAGGACAGGCTGATTCTGCAGGACAGGCCCTGATCCTGCAGGACAGACCCTGATTCTGCAGGACAGACCCTGATTCTGCAGGACAGACCCTGATCCTGAAGGGCAGACCCTGATCCTGCAGGACAAACCCTGATTCTGCAGGACAGACCCTGATTCTGCAGGACAGACCCTGATCCTGCAGGACAGGCCCTGATCCTGCAGGACAGACCCTGATCCTGCAGGACAGACCCTGATCCTGCAGGACAGACCCTGATTCTGCAGGACAGACCCTGATCCTGCAGGACAGGCCCTGATCCTGAAGGACAGGCCCTGATCCTGCAGGACAGGCCCTGATTCTGCAGGACAGACCCTGATCCTGCAGGACAGACCCTGATCCTGAAGGACAGACCCTGATCCTGCAGGACAGACCCTGATTCTGCAGGACAGACCCTGATTCTGCAGGACAGACCCTGATTCTGCAGGACAGGCCCTGGTTCTGCAGGACAGACCCTGATTCTGCAGGACAGACCCTGATTCTGCAGACAGACCCTGATCCTGCAGGACAGACTCCGATTCTGCAGGACAGACCCTGATTCTGAAGGACAGACCCTGATCCTGCAGGACAGACCCTGATTCTGCAGTATGGGACAGACGGCCCTATTCTGCAGGACAGGCCCTGATTCTGCAGGACAGACCCTGATTCTGCAGGACAGACCTATTCTGCAGGACAGACCCTATCCTCAGGACAGACCCTATTCTCAGGACAGACCTATTCTCAGGACAGACCCTATCCGCAGGACAGGCCCTATTCTCAGGACAGACCCCTGATCCTGCAGGACAGACCCTGATCCTGAAGGACAGACCCTGATCCTGCAGGACAGACCCTGATTCTGCAGGACAGACCCTGATCCTGCAGGACAGGCCCTGATTCTGCAGGACAGACCCTGATTCTGCAGGACAGGCCCTGATTCTGCAGGACAGACCCTGATCCTGCAGGACAGACCCTGATCCTGCAGGACAGACCTGATTCTGCAGGACAGACCCTGATCCTGCAGGACAGGCCCTGATCCTGCAGGACAGGCCCTGATTCTGACCCTGATCCTGCAGGACAGACCCTGATCCTGCAGGACAGACCCTGATTCTGCAGGACAGACCCTGATTCTGCAGGACAGACCCTGATCCTGCAGGACAGGCCCTGATCCTGCAGGACAGACCCTGATTCTGCAGGACAGACCCTGATCCTGCAGGACAGACCCTGATTCTGCAGGACAGACCCTGATTCTGCAGGACAGGCCCGGATTCTGCAGGATACGGGACGGACAGGCCCTGATCCTGCAGGACAGACCTGATTCTGCAGGACAGACCCTGATTCTGCAGGACAGGCCCTGATTCTGCAGGACAGACCCTGATTCTGCAGGACAGACCCTGATCCTGCAGGACAGGCCCTGATTCTGCAGCATATGGGACGGACAGGCCCTGATTCTGCAGGACAGGCCCTGATTCTGCAGGACAGACCCTGATTCTGCAGGACAGACCCTGATTCTGCCGGACAGGCCCTGATTCTGCAGCATATGGGACGGACAGGCCCTGATTCTGCAGGACAGGCCCTGATCCTGCAGGACAGGCCCTGATTCTGCAGGACAGACCCTGATTCTGCAGGACAGACCCTGATTCTGCAGCATATGGGACGGACAGGCCCTGATTCTGCAGGACAGGCCCTGATTCTGCAGGACAGGCCCTGATTCTGCAGGACAGACCCTGATCCTGCAGGACAGACCCTGGTCCTGAAGGACAGGCCCTGATTCTGCAGGACAGGCCCTGATTCTGCAGGACACGGCCCTGATTCTGCAGGACAGGCCCTGATCCCTGCAACCCAGGCCCTGATTCTGCAGGACAGACCCTGATCCTGCAGGACAGACCCTGATCCTGAAGGACAGACCCTGATCCTGCAGGACAGACCCTGATTCTGCAGGACAGACCCGATTCTGCAGGACAGACCCTGATCCTGCAGGGCAGACCCTGATCCGCAGGACAGACCCTGATTCTGCAGGACAGACCCTGATCCTGCAGGACAGGCCTCAGTCCTGCAGGACAGGCCCAATTCTGACCCTGATCCTGCAGGACAGACCCTGATCCTGCAGGACAGACCCCCACCTGATTCTGCAGGACAGACCCTGATTCTGCAGGACAGACCCTGATCCTGCAGGACAGACCCTGATCCTGAAGGACAGACCCTGATCCTGCAGGACAGACCCTGATCCTGAAGGACAGACCCTGATCCTGCAGGACAGACCCTGATTCTGCAGGACAGACCCTGATTCTGCAGGACAGACCCTGATCCTGCAGGACAGACCCTGATTCTGCAGGACAGACCCTGATTCTGCAGGACAGACCCTGATCCTGCAGGACAGACCCTGATTCTGCAGGACAGACCCTGATCCTGCAGCATGACCCTGATTCTGCAGGACAGACCCTGATTCTGCAGGACAGACCCTGATCCTGCAGGACAGACCCTGATCCTGAAGGACAGACCCTGATCCTGCAGGACAGACCCTGATCCTGCAGGACAGACCCTGATCCTGAAGGACAGACCCTGATCCTGTGGTCCTGCCCTGAAGGATGGATGCAGACTCCACCTCAGGGTTGCAGCTTGATGCTTCGTCTGAATATAACCTTCTGTTTTTCGTGTCTCCGTCTTACAGGTGTCCGACAAGAGCAAAGCCAGAGCCGCGTCCCTGAGGTAAGACACGGCCTTGTTCTATCGTATTCCTGTGACTGCTTATCGTCTGTGGTTCCTCGTGCTCCTGATGTTGTTTGCTGTTCAGCTGGTCACAAACGTTAGCTTATATCGAGGTAAGCGGCAGCAGCATCTCCCCTCTGCGTTGTTGCAGTGTGGGACATCACAGCAGCCAAACAAGATAGAAATGAACCTTATTTGCCCGGAAACCTGCAGTAGAGGAAGCTGCGGTCCATCCTGGACAATTCCCTGATCTCTGTGTTTTAATGCAGCTGTTCCATCCTGGACGATTCCCTGATCTCTGTGTTTTAATGCAGCTGTTTCCATCCTGGAGGATTCCCTGATCTTTGTGTTTTAATGCAGATGTTCCATCCTGGACGATTCCCAGATCTCTGTACTTTAATACAGATGTTCCATCCTGGACGATTCCCTGATCTCTGTGTTTTAATGCAGATGTTCCATCCTGGACGATTCCTGATCTTTGTGTTTTAATGCAGCTGTTCCATCCTGGACGATTCCCTGATCTCTGTGTTTTAATGCAGCTGGTCCATCCTGGACGATTCCCTGATCTTTGTGTTTTAATGCAGATGTTCCATCCTGGACGATTCCCTGATCTCTGTGTTTTAATGCAGATGTTCCATCCTGGACGATTCCGAGATCTCTGTGTTTTAATGCAGATGTTTCCATCCTGGACGATTCCCTGATCTCTGTGTTTTAATGCAGCTGTTCCATCTGGATGATTCCCTGATCTTTTTGTGTTTAATGCAGCTGTTCCATCCTGGACGATTCCCTGATCTTTGTCTTTTAATGCAGCTGTTCCATCCTGGACGATTCCCTGATCTTTGTGTTTTAATGCAGATGTTCCATCCTGGACGATTCCCTGATCTTTGTGTTTTAATGCAGCTGTTTCACATCCTGGATGATTCCCTGATCTTTGTGTTTTAATGCAGCTGTTGCTGTGAGCAGTGTAAAACTCTGGAGCCAGCTCCTGCTATTTCTGCCTGCCTGGCTGTCTGTCTGTCCATGCCCCTTTCATGCACACTCAAATAATGAATATCTTTGTTTCAGGATAACCTGGGCAATAATAATATGCATGCTAAAATAAATCCACATGAATGGAACAGCAATTATATGAGTCTAAAAGCAAAAGACAAAACAAAACGGAAATTGAAAACCACAGAATTCAGTTAAAAAAAAGACACAGATCAACAACGTACGAGCTTTTTCATTCTCAGATATGTTTCTGTCAGGCCTCGGCTACCAGGAGAACAAGACCCCAACATTCTAAAACAAACGCCAAAATAAACATTTACATTTTTAATAGGGATGCACGATGAACTGGATATCATATTAACATTTAAAACGCGGTTTCGACCTATTTCACTAACGAAATCTTGCAATATTTCATCATTCTGTTACGAAATCTTAGGAGAATTCATACAATACCGTGAGATTTCGTAACAGACTGATGATATTTCACAAGATTTTGTAAGTAAAATAGATTGATACCGCATTTTTGAATATTGATTTAAAAATTGGCATATGAAAATATCTCTATATTTTAGTGTATCGATATATTTCCCCCCCCTATTTTCCACAGTGTCAGAAACCGATGAAAAAACTGCTGTTTGCAATGACTGCTTGTTTTTTTCAGCTTTAATATCGGTATCAGTATCGGTTATCAGCCACAGGAGTTTTAAAATATCAGGTATCGGCCAAAATTCCAATATCATGCATCCCTATTTTGACGTTTTTTCTCCTTGTTTTTTCACTCACTCAGTGTACACGAAGCGCATACTGTAGTTCACGAAGCCTGTTTGTAAAGCTTGTGGACATTTCCAATTGAAAGATTGTTTATATTTATCATCCATCTTTATTTTGGGAAGATTGTTATTCCTTTGCTTTTGATACTGGAAGATAACTATTTCACCTCACGCTGATCTTTGTCAAAGTCAACTTTATTGTCAATGTGTCCCATGTCAGACAGACAGTCCTCTCGAACCCACGATGCAGATCAGAAAATATAATGAACTATAAGATAAAAACAAAGGAATCCACTCGGATAACCTAGAAATCTAAACACGAAACCAAGTTTAAATATTAAAGATTACAAATTTACAAATGGGTTGACAGTAGAGGACGTGAACGGTATCACGATCCTGATGTAGGAAGTAGTGCAGATATTACAGAGCAATGATGTGAACATGGAACTGTAGCACGAAACGGTAAAGTTTGACAGTGTAACAGTGCAGATAGTTGCTGTAAACATGTAAACATGTAAACATGTAAACATGTACCTGTACATGTAACTGAGCAGCATGATCCTGATGATGCAATAGTGCAATATGTAGTAGTGCCATTTAGTACAATGTTCTGAAGTGTTGAACCGTTGCCATGGTGATGATGATGAAGGGAGGTGTGCAGTCCTGAGGTAGGTGAGTTTGTGAGCGGGAGGGGGGGGGGGGGGGGGCTGTCTCTGAGCCTGCTGGTTCTGGTTCTGGTTCTGGCCCGGAGACTCTGCAGCCTCCTTCCTGATGGCAGCAGGGTGAAGACACTGTGGGCGGGGTGGGGGGGTCACCTGCGACCCTGGTGGCTCTGCAGGTGAGGCGGGAGTGGTAAATGTCCAACAGACATTTACTTGGGTTGGAGTATGGATCATAAAAACAAAAGAAGAAGAAATCGGAGTATCTCATTGGTCGAGAAACTGGCTGGAATTTGTCATCATTTCAATGTGGAAGCGCGCAAACATAGTTCACACGTGTTTATCACAACATGTGATAAACAATGAACTTATCATGGAGACATCGGGGAGGAGTTCACGGGGCAGCTTCCTGTGAAAACGCTGCTCTCATTAACGGCTGGACTGAAAACCTTCTGGGAAGGTTTCGAATCTCCCCGAGTTCACCAGAGATCGCCCGGATCGCCCACATCGTCCACATCGCCAGCATCGCCCACATCGCCATCGCCCACATCGCCAGCATCGTCCACATCGTCCACATCCCCCACATCGCCCACATCCCCCACATCGCCCACATCGCCCACATCGCCAGCATCGCCCACATCGCCATCGCCCACATCGCCCACATCGCCCACATCGCCCACATCGCCCACATCGCCAGCATCGTCCACATCGTCCACATCCCCCACATCGCCCACATCGCCCGCATCGTCCACATCGCCCACATCGTCTACATCGTCCACATCCCCCACATCGTCCACATCGTCCACATCGCCCACATCGCCCACATCGTCCACATCGCCCACATTGCCCACATCGCCCACATCGCCCACATCGCCCACATCCCCCACATCGCCGACATAGTCCACATCGCCCACATTGCCCGAATCGCCCACATCGCCCACATCGCCCGCATAGTCCACATCGTCCACATCCCCCACATCCCCCACATTGCCCACATCGCCCACATCCCCCACATCGCCCACATCCCCCACATCGCCCACATTGCCCGCATAGTCCACATCGCCCACATCCCCCACATCGCCCACATCCCCCACATCGCCCACATCGTCCACATCCCCCACATCCCCCACACCCCCCACATCCCCCGCATAGTCCACATCGCCCACATCGTCTACATCGTCCACATCCCCCACATCGTCCACATCGTCCACATCGCCCACATCGCCCACATCATCCACATCCCCCACATCGCCCACATCTCCCGCATAGTCCACATCGCCCACATCGTCCACATCGTCCACATCGCCCACATCGCCCACATCGTCCGCATCGTCCACATCGCCCACATCACCCGCATCGCCCGCATCGTCCACATCGCCCACATCGCTCGCATCGCCCACATCGCCCGCATCGCCCACATCACCCGCATCGCCAACATCGCCCGCATCGCCCGCATCGCCCACATCGCCCGCATCGCCCGCATCGCCCACATCACCCGCATCGCCCACATCACCCGCATCGTCCACATCGTCCGCATAGTCCACATCGCCCACATCGTCCACATCGTCCACATCGTCCACATCGTCCACATCCCCCACATCGCCCGCATAGTCCACATCGCCCACATCGTCCACATTGTCCTCATCACCCACATCGCCCACATCGCCCACATAGTCCACATCGCCCACATCGCCCGAATCGCCCGCATCGCCCACATCGCCCGCATAGTCCACATCGCCCACATCGTCCACATCGTCCACATCCCCCACATCGCCCACATCGTCCACATCGCCCACATTGCCCACATCGCCCACATCGCCCACATCCCCCACATCGCCCACATAGTCCACATCGCCCACATTGCCCGAATCGCCCGCATCGCCCACATCGCCCGCATAGTCCACATCGTCCACATCCCCCACATCCCCCACATTGCCCACATCGCCCACATCGCCCACATCCCCCACATCGTCCACATCCCCCACATCGCCCACATTGCCCCCATAGTCCACATCGCCCACATCCCCCACATCGTCCACATCGTCCACATCGCCCACATCGTCCACATCGTCCACATCCCCCACATCGCCCACATCCCCCGCATAGTCCACATCGCCCACATCGTCTACATCGTCCACATCCCCCACATCGTCCACATCGTCCACATCGCCCACATCGCCCACATCATCCACATCCCCCACATCGCCCACATCTCCCGCATAGTCCACATCGCCCACATCGTCCACATCGTCCACATCGTCCACATCGCCCGCATCGCCCACATCGCCCGCATAGTCCACATCGCCCACATCGTCCACATTCCCCACATCGTCTACATCGTCCACATCGCCCACATCTCCCGCATCGCCCACATTGCCCACATCCCCCACATCGTCCACATCGTCCACATCGCCCACATCGCCCACATCATCCACATCCCCCACATCGCCCACCACACATCTCCCGCATAGTCCACATCGCCCACATCGTCCACATCGTCCACATCCCCCACATCGCCCGCATCGCCCGCATCGCCCACATCGCCCGCACATCCCACATCGCCCACATCGTCCACATCGTCCACATCGACAACATCGCCCACATCGTCCACATCCCCCACATCGCCCACATCGCCCGCATCGCCCACATCGCCCGCATAGTCCACATCGCCCACATCGTCCACATCCCCCACATCGCCCACATCGTCCACATCGTCCACATAGCCCACATCGTCCACATCGTCCACATCGCCCACATCGCCCATATCTCCCGCATCGCCCGCATCGCCCACATTGCCCACATTGCCCACATCGCCCGCATAGTCCACATCGCCCACATCGTCCACATCGTCCACATCCCCCACATCCCCCACATCGCCCACATCGTCCACATCCCCCACATCGCCCACATCGTCCACATCCCCCACATCGTCCACATCGCCCACATCGCTCACATCGCCCACATCGCCCACATCATCCACATCGCTCACATCGTCCACATCGTCCACATCGCCCACATCGTCCACATCCCCCACATCGTCCACATTGTCCACATCGCCCACATCGCCCACATTGTCCACATTGTCCACATCCCCCACATCCCCCACATCGCCCACATCGCTCACATCGTCTACATCGTCCACATCGCTCAAATCGCCCACATCGCCCACATCGTCCACATCGCCCACATCGCCCACATTGCCCCCATCCCCCACATCGCCCACATTGCTCACATCCCCCACATCGCCCACATCGTCCACATCGCCCACATCGCTCACATCGCTCACATCGCCCACATCGTCCACATCGCTCACATCGTCCACATCGCTCACATCGTCCACATCGTCCACATCGCCCACATTGCCCACATCGTCCACATCGTCCACATCGCCCACATTGCCCACATTGTCCACATCGTCCACATCCCCCACATCGCCCACATCGCCCACATCCCCCACATCGTCCACATCGCCCACATCGCCCACATTGTCCACATCGTCCACATCGTCCACATCTCCCACATCGCCCACATCTTCCACATTGCCCGCATCGCCCACATTGCCCGCATCGCCCACATCGCCCGCATCACCCACATCGCCCGCATCGCCCACATTGCCCGCATCGCCCACATCGCCCGCATCGCCCACAACGCACTGACATCGAACTGACAACTCGTTTTCACTGATGATGTCATCGCCCCTTTAAACCATTTTCTGTGAGCTGGCATCACAGTAGGACGTGTCGCTGCCTCTCCTGTCCGTGACAGATGATTTATTTCTGTTTTTAAACTTTTCTCTGCTCACGTTTGACGGCAACTAGCTGCATGTTAGAGCAGCACCTCACCGCCTCTCCGCTTCCTGAAGATGGATCTGAAACATCCGACTCTGGAGATGGAGAGATGAGATGGAGATCTCAGAGTTTCTGCAAACAGTTGGTTTGAGCACCAACATCAATCTTTCATGACTCCAACGTTTCCTTGGAATGTTTGTAAAGCGGGAATCTTTTATAAATGAGGCTCGCTGTGTTTCTAACCTGGAGGCATTAGTGTGCAGGTCTGCAGTGTGTGTGTGTGTGTGTGTGTGTGCGTGTGTGTGTGTGCATGTGTGTGTGCATGTGTGTGTGTGTGTGTGCATGTGTGTGTGCATGTGTGTGCATATGTGTGTGTGTGCATGTGTGTGTGTGTGTGTGCATGTGTGTGTGTGTGTGTGTGTGCATGTGTGTGTGTGTGCATGTGTGTGTGCGTGCGTGCGTGTGTGTGTGCGTGTGTGTGCGTGCGTGCGTGTGTGTGTGTGTGTGTGTGCATGTGTGTGTGTGTGTGTGCATGTGTGTGTGTGTGTGCATGTGTGTGTGTGTGCATGTGTGTGTGCATGTGTGCGTGTGTGCCTCAGGCCATGTGTTGCTCTGCTGCCGCTAATGAGCCCGTTCGCTCGGCAGCCGGTCCACCAGCGCCGCACGCACACACTGCAGGGACTGAGATGCTGGCAGCGATCCACCGGCTAAATCCCCCACAGAGACCAGCACACACTCCTCCCCACATCCGTGCAGACACAAACATGAAGGACCGTCTGGATTCCTACGTTCTGATTGCTGGTCCGGTTCCAGAGCCCGTCTGAGTCATCATCATGACTCGTCTAGGATCAGAGAGGTTCTAGGATCAGAGAGGTTCTAGGATCAGAGAGGATCTAGGATCAGAGAGGTTCTAGGATCAGAGAGGTTCTAGGATCAGAGAGGATCTAGGATCAGAGAGGGTCTAGGATCAGAGAGGATCTAGGATCAGAGAGGTTCTAGGATCAGAGAGGTTCTAGGATCAGAGAGGGTCTAGGATCAGAGAGGTTCTAGGATCAGAGAGGATCTAGGATCAGAGAGGTTCTAGGATCAGAGAGGATCTAGGATCAGAGAGGTTCTAGGATCAGAGAGGTTCTAGGATCAGAGAGGGTCTAGGATCAGAGAGGTTCTAGGATCAGAGAGGTTCTAGGAACAGAGAGTCTCTAGGATCACAGAGGTTCTAGGATCAGAGAGGTTCTGGGATCAGAGAGGTTCTGGGATCAGAGAGGTTCTAGGATCAGAGAGATTCTAGCATCAGAGAGGTTCTAGGATCAGAGAGGTTCCAGGATCAGAGAGGTTCTAGGATCAGAGAGGTTCTAGGATCAGAGAGGATCTAGGATCAGAGAGGTTCTAGGATCAGAGACGGTCTAGGATCAGAGAGGGTCTAGGATCAGAGAGGATCTAGGATCAGAGAGGTTCTAGGATCAGAGAGGTGCTAGGATCAGAGAGGATCTAGGATCAGAGAGGATCTAGGATCAGAGAGGTTCTAGGATCAGAGAGGTTCTAGGATCAGAGAGGTTCTATGATCAGAGAGGATCTATGATCAGAGAGGTTCTAGGATCAGAGAGGTTCTAGGATCAGAGAGGTTCTAGGATCACAGAGGTTCCAGGATCAGAGAGGTTCTAGGATCAGAGAGGGTCTAGGATCAGAGAGGTTCTAGGATCACAGAGGTTCCAGGATCAGAGAGGATCTGGGATCAGAGAGGTTCTCGGATCAGAGAGGTTCTAGGATCAGAGAGGATCTAGGATCAGAGAGGTTCTAGGATCAGAGAGGTTCTAGGATCACAGAGGTTCCAGGATCAGAGAGGTTCTAGGATCAGAGAGGTTCTAGGATCAGAGAGGTTCTAGGATCAGAGAGGTTCTAGGATCAGAGAGGTTCTAGGATCAGAGAGGTTCTAGGATCAGAGAGGTTCTAGGATCAGAGAGGTTTCAGGATCAGAGAGGTTCCAGGATCAGAGAGGGTCTAGGATCAGAGGTTCTAGGATCAGAGAGGTTCTAGGATCACAGAGGTTCTAGGATCAGAGAGGTTCTAGGATCAGAGAGGTTCCAGGATCAGAGAGGTTCTAGGAACAGAGAGGTTCTAGGATCACAGAGGTTCTAGGATCACAGAGGTTCTAGGATCAGAGAGGTTCTAGGATCAGAGAGGATCTAGGATCACAGAGGTTCCAGGATCACAGAGGTTCTAGGATCACAGAGGTTCTAGGATCACAGAGGTTCCAGGATCACAGAGGTTCTAGGATCACAAAGGTTCCAGGATCAGAGAGGTTCTAGGATCAGAGAGGATCTAGGATCAGAGAGGATCTAGGATCAGAGAGGTTCTGGGATCAGAGAGGTTCTAGGATCAGAGAGGTTCCAGGATCAGAGAGGTTCTAGGATCAGAGAGGTTCCAGGATCAGAGAGGTTCCAGGATCAGAGAGGTTCTAGGATCAGAGAGGTTCTAGGGATCAGAGAGGATCTAGGATCAGAGAGGTTCTAGGATCAGAGAGGTTCTAGGATCAGAGAGGATCTAGGATCAGAGAGGATCTAGGATCAGAGAGGTTCTAGGATCAGAGAGGTTCCAGGATCAGAGAGGTTCTAGGAACAGAGAGGTTCTAGGATCAGAGAGGTTCTAGGATCAGAGAGGTTCTAGGAACAGAGAGGTTCTAGGAACAGAGAGGGTCTAGGATCAGAGAGGTTCTAGGATCAGAGAGGTTCTAGGATCAGAGAGGTTCTAGGATCAGAGAGGTTCTAGGATCAGAGAGGTTCTAGGATCACAGAGGTTCTAGGATCAGAGAGGTTCTAGGATCAGAGAGGTTCTAGGATCAGAGAGGTTCCAGGATCAGAGAGGTTCTAGGATCAGAGAGGTTCTAGGATCAGAGAGGTTCTAGGATCACAGAGGTTTCAGGATCAGAGAGGTTCCAGGATCAGAGAGGGTCTAGGATCACAGAGGTTCTAGGATCACAGAGGATCTAGGATCAGAGAGGTTCTAGGATCAGAGAGGTTCTAGGATCAGAGAGGTTCCAGGATCAGAGAGGTTCTAGGATCAGAGAGGTTCTAGGATCACAGAGGTTCTAGGATCACAGAGGTTCTAGGATCACAGAGGTTCTAGGATCAGAGAGGGTCTAGGATCAGAGAGGATCTAGGATCAGAGAGGTTTCAGGATCACAGAGGTTCTAGGATCAGAGAGGTTCTAGGATCACAGAGGTTCCAGGATCAGAGAGGTTCTAGGATCACAGAGGTTCTAGGATCAGAGAGGATCTAGGATCAGAGAGGTTCTAGGATCAGAGAGGATCTAGGATCAGAGAGGATCTAGGATCAGAGAGGTTCTAGGATCAGAGAGGTTCTAGGATCAGAGAGGTTCCAGGATCAGAGAGGTTCTAGGATCAGAGAGGATCTAGGATCACAGAGGTTCCAGGATCAGAGAGGTTCTAGGATCAGAGAGGATCTAGGATCAGAGAGGTTCTAGGATCAGAGAGGTTCTAGGATCAGAGAGGATCTAGGATCACAGAGGTTCTAGGATCAGAGAGGATCTAGGATCACAGAGGTTCTAGGATCAGAGAGGTTCTAGGATCACAGAGGTTCCAGGATCAGAGAGGTTCCAGGATCACAGAGGTTCCAGGATCAGAGAGGTTCTAGGATCAGAGAGGATCTAGGATCAGAGAGGTTCTAGGATCACAGAGGATCTAGGATCAGAGAGGTTCTAGGATCAGAGAGGTTCTAGGATCAGAGAGGATCTAGGATCAGAGAGGATCTAGGAACAGAGAGGTTCTAGATCAGAGAGGTTCGAGGATCAGAGAGGTTCGAGGATCAGTTCCTAGAACTCCCTGCCTGGAGTTTAGTTATCAGAACTACGTTCTCCATCAGTCTACGTTGGAACATGAGGAAGAACCTTGATAGGAACCATGTTTGACACATTTATGCCCCAGATCATCTGATACAAACTGAGGTTTCTCATCTCTGTTATTCAAAGCTGTTATAAAGCTGCTTACCAGCTTTCATCATCACGCTCGATTGGATCACGTAATGCAGGGGGGGGCGGGGGGGGGGGTCCAGCTCCGGTCCTTTAGGGCCCCAATCCTGCAGGTTTTCCTCATGGTGACCCTTCACTCCGGGAGCTTTGACTGTTCGGTCTGGGGGGTAACGGCTGTGGTGGAGGCCCTTTTCTTGGTGTCTGGGGTCCCGCATGGTCCTGCGGCTGTGGTGTGGACCCTGGCCTGTCCTGATCTAGGGGGTCCTTGCAGCTGGGCCTTATGTGGCTGGGGGGGGGCTGGCTCCTGGTGTGAATGGATCCCCAAGATGTGGTTTCCTCACAGCATTGTCATGCCAGATGGTTTTTACTGTTAGTGTTTTTATACCTGTTCACTTAAAAGACAGAAGTCGGGCGTTTGTAGTCGGGTGTCGAATTGGGAGGGGGGTTGGGTGTGTGCATGTGTGTGTTCTGTGTTGCATACTTGGATGTGTGAAAGCTTGTTTTTATTTGATTATACATTTGTTTTTATTATGTCGAGCACTTTGTGTTGCCTTTTAATGGAATGAAAAGTGCTTTATAAATAAAGCTTGATTTGATTTGAATTGGTACGCTCCTGTTGGAATAGTTCTTGTTATAACGATCTCGGTAAACAGCTGTGAGACTTTTTAAATATGGCGGGTGGAAGAAGCAGAGCTCATGCAAGGGGCGGGGCTTACCTGTTCTACCAATCAGCAAACATCTACGTATTTCAGTTCCTATGGAACCCTGAAAAGAACCTGCCTCGGAGTAGGAGCTAAAAAGGTTCTAGGAGCTGCAGAAGGTTCCTGCGGTCTGAAAGCTCCTATTGTTACTGTGAAAATACTCGTTCCTGTCGGTCATGCTGTGAATAAGGTGTCCTCTTCCTGATACTTCAGGCTGCCTGCTGCATGCAACACTCCGCCTCATGAACAGGCTCATCGGAGCCATTTTTAAGCTTGTGTGATTCACACGTCTGCAGGTGCTTTAATAAAACACACACGTTCCTCCGAAGGTAGTCAGGCACAAGGTCCTGACTGAAAACGAGTGAAAAAGCCGGCAGTGATGAATGAAAAAAGTTAAAAGACCTTCAGAAAGTCTGGGCGGTCGCTCCTGGCCACGTTAGAGATTCCAGCTCCGTCCTCTCTGCAAGGCCTCCGGACAGATGAATTTATAAATCATGTTTGGTCTGAAAACCCACAAAGATCCGCCTGAAAAGATTTGAGTTGTTTCAACTGCTCGACTTTTCCCGTAAACACTGATGAGATCATCGATTCTGCACCCGTTTCAGCAGTTCGATGTTTCCAACTCACCGCAACATGAAAACGTGGTGATGGAGGGATCGCTGAAGGAGGAGAGCGGCGCGGGACAACCAGGTGGGGGGCAAGGCGTTGAACTCCAGCGCAAACCTGCAAAGTCTCAGTCAAACCAGACAAAATGTCCTTCACTGCCAAACTGGATGCATCACTGAGCCGCCGGCGGTCCTCGGCCAGGAGCCGGCCCACAGACGTACACTGTAAAAAATAACCTCAATAACAAGTCGCTGGCTGCCAGGAAGATGCTGGAAAAGCCTGAAAATATTATAAAGCAGTATAACAGATACGGCCGTGCAGCAGAGTAACGGGAGGAAACAGTGAGACCATAGGAGAAAAAAAAGAGTCTGAATGAGGCGTTCAATGACCACAAAGACACGCAAAATGACTGCAGACCCATGCAAAGCCATAACTCCCGAATACGTGCAGCCGGAAACCGAATCCTGGGGTGTATGGAGGTTTCCTCCACCGGAGCAGGACTGGGGGGGGGCTTTCAGCCATCGTTCATAAGTCAGCATTTTTCGTATTTAACCTCCAGCTCATGAAATGCACGGCCGAGGTGATCCGTATTTACAGATTATAGGTTTATTTCTCTCTGAGAGAAGAACGGGTTCAACGTAGAAACATAACTGCTGCTAATCTGTTCTCGTCGCCGCTACGTGATCATTTGGGAATGAACCAATCAGACTGAGGGAAGTCTGCTGATTGATCTACTAATTTTGACTGATTCTTTTTTCGGACAAAACATAAATAACACGTAAATAAATGGTTCAGCAAATTAATGTAATAACAAATAACAGGAGCACAAACTGAACCATGAACGTTGTTTTCTACGTCGTTTTCCGCTCCACTTTGCCCCGCCCCGCTCCGATCCGCTCCGCTCCACTTCCCTCCCCCCCGCTCCGCCCCGCTCCGATCCGCTCCGCTCCACTTCCCTCCCCCCCGCTCCGCCCCGCTCCGATCCGCTCTGATCCGCTCCGCTCCACTTCCCTCCCCCCGCTCCGCCCCGCTCCGATCCGCTCTGATCTGCTCCGCTCCACTCCCCCCCGCTCCGCCCCGCTCCGATCCGCTCCGCTCCACTTCCCCTCCCCCCGCTCCGCCCCGCTCCGATCCGCTCCCCTCCACTCCCCCCCCCCCCCCCCCCGCTCCGCCCCGCTCCGATCCGCTCCGATCCGCTCTGATCCGCTCCGCTCCACAGAGTGGGGGTGGAGGCAGTGGACGGAGGCGGTTAGTCTGAATCCACCACCACGTCTCCGTCCTGGATCAGAACTGTCGGGGACGTGAATGCAGCGTCAATGACGTCACATCTGCAGGACAGCGCGGGACATTCACCCCCGAATCTCAGCGTCAATGACGTCACATCTGCAGGACAGCGCGGGAAATTCACCCCCGAATCTCAGCGTCAATGACGTCACATCAGCAGGACAGCGCGGGACATTCACCCCCGAATCTCAGCATCAATGACGTCACATCTGCAGGACAGCGCGGGACATTCACCCCCGAATCTCAGCGTCAATGACGTCACATCTGCAGGACAGCGCGGGACATTCACCCCCGAATCTCAGCGTCAATGACGTCACATCAGCAGGACAGCGCGGGACATTCACCCCCGAATCTCAGCGTCAATGACGTCACATCTGCAGGACAGCGCGGGACATTCACCCCCGAATCTCAGCGTCAATGACGTCACATCTGCAGGACAGCGCGGGACATTCACCCCCGAATCTCAGCGTCAATGACGTCACATTGGCAGGACAGCGCGGGACATTCACCCCCGAATCTCAGCGTCAATGATGTCACATCTGCAGGACAGCGCGGGACATTCACCCCCGAATCTCAGCGTCAATGACGTCACATCAGCAGGACAGCGCGGGACATTCACCCCCGAATCTCAGCGTCAATGACGTCACGTCAGCAGGACAGCGCGGGACATTCACCCCCGAATCTCAGCGTCAATGACGTCACGTCAGCAGGACAGCGCGGGACATTCACCCCCGAATCTCAGCATCAATGACGTCACATCTGCAGGACAGCGCGGGACATTCACCCCCGAATCTCAGCATCAATGACGTCACATCTGCAGGACAGTGCGGGACATTCACCCCCCGAATCTCAGCGTCAATGACGTCACATCTGCAGGACAGCGCGGGACATTCACCCCCGAATCTCAGCGTCAATGACGTCACATCTGCAGGACAGCGCGGGAAATTCATCCCCGAATCTCAGCGTCAATGACGTCACATCTGCAGGACAGCGCGGGACATTCACCCCCGAATCTCAGCATCAATGACGTCACATCTGCAGGACAGCGCGGGAAATTCACCCCGAATCTCAGCATCAATGACATCACGTCTGCAGGACAGCGCGGGAAATTCACCCCCGAATCTCAGCATCAATGACGTCACATCTGCAGGACAGCGCGGGAAATTCACCCCCGAATCTCAGCATCAATGACATCACGTCTGCAGGACAGCGCGGGACATTCACCCCCGAATCTCAGCATCAATGACATCACATCTGCAGGACAGCGCGGGACATTCACCCCCGAATCTCAGCGTCAATGACGTCACATCTGCAGGACAGCGCGGGACATTCACCCCCGAATCTCAGCGTCAATGACGTCACATCTGCAGGACAGCGCGGGACATTCACCCCCGAATCTCAGCATCAATGACGTCACATCTGCAGGACAGCGCGGGAAATTCATCCCCGAATCTCAGCATCAATGACATCACGTCTGCAGGACAGCGCGGGACATTCACCCCCGAATCTCAGCGTCAATGACATCACACCTGCAGGACAGCGCGGGACATTCACCCCCGAATCTCAGCGTCAATGACGTCACACCTGCAGGACAGCGCGGGAAATTCACCCCCGAATCTCAGCGTCAATGACGTCACATCTGCAGGACAGCGCGGGACATTCACCCCCGAATCTCAGCGTCAATGACATCACACCTGCAGGACAGCGCGGGAAATTCACCCCCGAATCTCAGCGTCAATGACGTCACATCTGCAGGACAGCGCGGGACATTCACCCCCGAATCTCAGCATCAATGACGTCACATCTGCAGGACAGCGCGGGAAATTCACCCCCGAATCTCAGCGTCAATGACGTCACATCTGCAGGACAGCGCGGACATTCACCCCCGAATCTCAGCGTCAATGACGTCACATCCGCAGGACAGCGCGGGAAATTCACCACCGAATCTCAGCGTCAATGACGTCACATCCGCAGGACAGCGCGGGAAATTCACCACCGAATCTCAGCGTCAATGACGTCACATCCGCAGGACAGCGCGGGACATTCACCACCGAATCTCAGCGTAAATGACGTCACATCCGCAGGACAGCGCGGGAAATTCACCACCGAATCTCAGCGTCAATGACGTCACATCCGCAGGACAGCGCGGGAAATTCACCACCGAATCTCAGCGTCAATGACGTCACATCCGCAGGACAGCGCGGGAAATTCACCACCGAATCTCAGCGTCAATGACGTCACATCCGCAGGACAGCGCGGGAAATTCACCACCGAATCTCAGCGTCAATGACGTCACATCCGCAGGACAGCGCGGGAAATTCACCACCGAATCTCAGCGTCAATGACGTCACATCCGCAGGACGGCGCGGGAAATTCACCACCGAATCTCAGCGTCAATGACGTCACATCCGCAGGACAGCGCAGGAAATTCACCACCGAATCTCAGCGTCAATGACGTCACATCCGCAGGACAGCGCGGGAAATTCACCACCGAATCTCAGCGTCAATGACGTCACATCCGCAGGACAGCGCGGGAAATTCACCACCGAATCTCAGCGTCAATGACGTCACGTCCGCAGGACAGCGCGGGAAATTCACCACCGAATCTCAGCGTCAATGACGTCACATCCGCAGGACAGCGCGGGAAATTCACCACCGAATCTCAGCGTCAATGACGTCACATCCGCAGGACAGCGCGGGAAATTCACCACCGAATCTCAGCGTCAATGACGTCACATCCGCAGGACGGCGCGGGAAATTCACCACCGAATCTCAGCGTCAATGACGTCACATCCGCAGGACGGCGCGGGAAATTCACCACCGAATCTCAGCGTCAATGACGTCACATCCGCAGGACGGCGCGGGAAATTCACCACCGAATCTCAGCGTCAATGACGTCACATCCGCAGGACGGCGCGGGA
>JALJCO010000638.1:0-28995 GCA_023101725.1 Atherinomorus stipes | reverse complement strand
CTGCCTGGCCAAAAAAAAAAGTTGCCTCCTGGTTTTAACTAAGCAAATAGGTACGAGCCTCCTATAGGGGATTATCACGCTTACCGGAAGTTCCCGGGTTTTGGACACTTCCTCTTCCGGGCCATTTTAACAACAGCCGTTCCTGCTCTGTTATACTGTTTAAATCGGATAAACTCCAAACATACTTAAGTTTTCATTCCAGACTGAAGTGATACTGGATCAAAAGCTGGATCAAAGCGATCGATTCGCCGCGGCGAAGGGCCGAACTTTATAATAAAACACACATTTGTTTGTCGCCGGTGGGGCACAACACCGGCACTTCACAGCATGCTAGCATTAGCCAGCTAGCGTTTACTGACGTGCTTACACGGGGCTAACATTATATTATACAGGTATATATATTATATAGTATATATATTATACAGGCTAACACGACTGTATAGTCTGCCGGCCACAAACAAACGTGTGTCGTTTTATTATAAAGTTCGGTCCTTCACCGCGGCGAATCTGTCGTTTTAATCCACTTCTTCCTCAGCATCACTTCAGTCTGGAATGAAAACTTGGCATTTTGGCGTTTATCCGATTTACAAAGTTTAACAGAGTAGTAGCTAGCGGACTACTGTTAGCAGGTTAGCATTAGCCAGCTTGATGACGTGCCTAACTTTGTGCGGCTGAAAACACACAAGCATCTGAAAGCGTCTCCTTTCTTGGCAGTCCCCAGTTGTTCCACTGGAAACGGGGGGGTACAGACCCGATTTTCAGATGTATGTGTGTTTTTAAGGCAGCACAAAGAGTGCTCGTCGATGCTTGTAGCTGGCTAATGCTAGCATGCCGGTGTTGTGCCCCACCGGCTGCAAACAAACATGCTACGTTGTTTTATTATAAAGTTCGGCCCTTCACTCTGGAGAATCGCTTTGATCCACTTCTTCCTTTGTATCACTTCAGTCTGGAATCCGTGAAAATTTCAGTAGGGTTGGCGTTTATTCACGTTATTTACGAAGTAAAGCAGGGACATTGAACTGGACCGGAAGTGGTTTGTCTAACTGTTTAAAACCGGAAGTTCGGAACACGGAAGCGTGATAATCCCCTATTGGATAATTACTTCATGGGCGATTATCTTTCAGCTGGCAACAAGTTATTTAACCCCAACTGGTGCAATGACTTGCTTCTCATTTCCTAGACAACCATGTGGAAAGACACATCCGTGGTCGTGGAAAAGATGTTAGTCTGTCTGAAGAGGGTCAAATCATTGGCATCAAAATTTGAAAACATCTAAAAAGATTGCAGGAGAAACTACTGAAACTGGGTTCAGAACAGTCCAACGAAATATGAAAAACTGGAAGGATAGTGGACCATCGTCTTCCAGGAAGAAATGTGGCCGGAAAGGCAGATGAAGTGATGCAGCATCATGCCTGAGTGCTTTTGTATGAGCCTGTGGGGGCAGTGTGATGATCTGGGGTTGCTGCAGTTGCTCAGGTCCAGGTTCAGCAACAGTATGAGCTCAGATAATGAGGTCAGCTGATACCTGAATATACTGAATGACCAGGTTATTCCATCAATGGATGTTTCTTTCCTGATGGCACGTCCATATTCCAAGATGACAATGCCAGAATTCATCGGGCTCAGATTGTGAAAGATGGTTCAGGGAGCATGACACATCATTTTCACAAATGGATTGGCCACCACAGAGGTCAGACCTGAACCCCATTGAGAATCTTTGGGCTGTGCTAGAGAAGGCTTTGCGCAGCGGTCAGACTCTGCCATCATCAATGCAGAAGATCTTGGTGAAAAATTAATGCAACACTGGATGGAAATAAATCTTTTGACATTGCAGAAGCTTATCGAAACAATGCCACAGTGAATGCGTGCCGTAATCAAAGCTAAAGGCGGTCCAACAAAGTATTAGAGTGTATGACCTTTCTTTTGGCAACTTGTTTTTTGGCCAGGCAGTGTATTAACCACAAGTAAAGCAGTCACGACCAATCCGCCGTCGTTTAAAAGGCTGATGTAAGAGCGAGTTGCATTTACATCTTACATTGAAGACCTCAGCTCTGTCCGTCAGAGACGTGGCGGGGAGTGACGGGATTGTATTTGAGCACGGTCTGTGGTAGCTGTGTAACGGTCTCCATCATTTCCAGTTTCCAGTAATCTTGTTATTGTGTTGAATTCAGTAGATTATTCACTGCCACATCACTGATGATGCGTCACCAGGAGAATATCAATGGATCATATACACTTACCTCACTGCTCAGCATGATAATTACAGGAGGGTCACAAAGCATGATGGGAAATATTCGAACGAACCTTGCCCACTCAGCACTACAGCTGCTACAACAGGCTAATTCCCAGCAGGAGCTACTGAAAGCTGAAACACAGTAAACAGTGTTTAAACTCCTCTTATTTTTCTGTAAGGAATAATCTGTTCTGAATGAGCCAATCAGGGAGCAGCTTCACATACATGCGAATATTGATTTATTTCCTGATATATGAGGAGAGGACTTACACCTATTGTCAGTGCTGGAGAAAGACGAGGCGTGAGGGGGGGGGGGGGGATCTTCTCTCATCTTGTCCCGGGCCCAGGCGAGACTGTCAGCAGGCCTGGACTCAGAGGTTAATGGATGCATTTCAGTGTATTTTCCTTCCTCCTCCGTGTGCAGCTGGAGCAGCTAAAAAGCCAGAGCTGTGATCTGCAGAAGCAGAGGTCAGAGCTGGCTCGTCTGGGAGCAGGAGAGCTGATTAAAGTCAGCCAGGAGCTGTTTGAGGAGAAGAAGAGAAACGAAGACATGCTGGTGGCTCTGACTCGGCTGGAGGATGTGGTGGAAATGGGCAAGCAGGAAGTAGGGACCCTCAGGTGACCCACAATAGGACTGGCTCGTTTTTGTTTTAGTTTGGAAGCAAAGCGGCGCCTGTAATGTGTCGTATGTGACGCTTTTGTCGGCTGGAGCCTAGTGACTGGATGGCCCAAGCAGAGCAGCTGAAGCAGCAGACTCTCACCACGCTGTCAGAGAGAGACCAGCAGCTACGGCAGCTCACCGCCATGCTGGAAGATACTCGGGCCCAAAACCCAAACTCCAGCAGGAACACTATCAGAGAGAGGTAGGGCACAGATTTTACCCTACCACCCTCAAATACGTCTTTAAGTTTTGTCTGTCCTGTGGTAGTACAGTATTTTCGGTGTGATGCGAACTGTTAAATAATTATCTCAGGGCACGGAGGAAGTTGACAGCGCTCCTGGAGCTCCACAGGAACGAACCAGCCTCCTCGGCAGCCACGCGTACACAGCTGAGGTCAAAGAGTTACAGCAGAGGTACGATTGGATTAGCCCAGAAGTTTTAATATGATATGATGTGACACGCATGCTGATTTTAACTTGTGTGAATCAGACTGGAAGAAGAGATTCAGCAGAGGATGATGGTGGAGGAGCAGATGATGGCCATGCAGGAGGGATTCAAACGGTATGAAGAACGAACGAATGAATGAATAAACGAATGAACGAATGAAAATTTACTTGAAACAAATGGAAAAAGAAAAGAAATATATGTATATCAAGACCAAATAAAACAGTTTTAAAAGACCCAAAATAGTCATAATAATAAAAATAATGTTTATTATTCTTATCCTTATTATTCTTATTGTTATTCGTATTATTAATGTTGTTAACAATTGCTTAAAGGAATAGTTCACCTTCAGAATGATTAACGTTATTTTCCACTTACCCTGATGGTGAGCAAGACTCTGGACCACTTTTTTAATATGTCCAATGCTGCCGGAGATCAGGACGACTTCTCGTTTCCCCCCAATGGAGTTCACCAGGGTCCGAGCCAAAAAGGTCCATAAAAGTCCACAAAAATTGTCAATATTCCTCTATGCTGCTCGTCCAATGTAGTCCAAGTGTCCTGAGTGGGTAGCGTCCAGAATTTACTCGAAACTACGCCATTTAGTATATTTTTAGAGCCTAAAAAGGAGTATTGTTTACTTCAATGATGCGCGCACATGCGCGGTCACGAAACTACGGAAGCCTCGGCGTTCAGAGCCTACTCTGCTGATAATGCAAGCGTAGAAGAAGAAATTTGGTGTTTACATTGTGCTAAGAGCGCGAGAGCTCTAGACAAACCGGGACAAACACAGGAGGGGGTGGATATTGATCTAAAAGAAAGAAAGAAAGAAAAAGATAACGCGCAATCTCGTCTGCTGTGGCTTCCGTAGTTTCGTGAACGTGCATCGGCGTGCTTGCTGGACATGCGATGTAGTCTTGTTTAGACTCTAAAAATATACTAAATGGCGTAGTTTCTAGTAAATTCTGGACCCTTCCCACTCAGGGCACTTGGACTACATGGGACGAGCAGTATGGAGGAATATTGACAATTTTTTGTGGACTTTTATGGACCTTTTTGGCTCGGACCCTGGCGAACTCTATTGGGGGAAACGAGAAGTCGTCCTAAATGCCGGCTGCATTTGGCATTAAAAAAGTTGTCCAGTCTTGCTCACCATCAGGGTAAGTGGAAAATAAAGTTAAATCATTCTGAGGGTGAACTATTCCTTTAATAATAGCTTTCTAGGAATTCCCACCTCTTCCTTTCACATCATGTTTTAGATATATAATCTCATGCTTTACATAACCATATATTACTTGCTTGACAGGTCACCAGTCTGTCACAGGGCCTTAAAAAAAGATATATATGTATATATACATAAGTATACACATATACACACAGATATTTGCATACGTGCACACACACATTTAGGTTATGAATATTCATATCTGTTAGGTTAATTCTTTATAAACCCAAAAGGAATGAGAGAGACAAGAAAGAGTCAACACCAAGTTAGAGTTTTAACTTGCAAGGGGAGACAGTCTCATACCATCTCCGAGGTTTTTCTGAGCCTTGCAGCTTTTTATTCACACAGGTCATGTTAGACAAAACAACTCCTTGTATGGAAACGGGTTGACAGATAGAGTAGCAGAAGATAGGAGCACTTCTCCATAGCAGTAATTTTCCACTGAGAGCATGTCACACTGAAGCAGATCATGCATGTCACACACTTATCATTGATAATATAGAATTATTCTAACATTTCCCTCCTGTTTATCAATGATGAACACTGAAAACAAAACCTTCATGATCATAATGCCTCATTTCACACACAATCAATAAGTGATGGACGGCTGCAACACAAAATACACAACCATAACAATAAGGACAACAGAGAACAATAGCCTGACGCTAACAAATCACCAAATAACATTAAACACTAAACATAATTGTATTAATGTTATTTCTGCTGCAAAATGTTCTATGAGATGCGTTCATATGCAGACACAGAACCCAGGTAAAGCACAACTGGGGTCCATCTGCATCGCCCCGATGTCATCGGTGACGTCCCATCATTAAAGCTGCAGGGGAATGTCGGCATCCTCACAGAACAGCTGGAGAGTTGCACCTCAGAGCAAAGAAAGAGAACATCATGAGTAAACAAGGAAATGAACAAAATACACAACAAAGACCCATGTGAACATAAACACATATTACGGCAGGGTAAATAACTAAAACTGCGATGCAGGGGCCACAAACCCAGACCATCGCTGTGGGACAGCTGGAACCTTCCTCAGAAGGAACATGGAGTGTATACACTGTGGCATGTACCCTCTAGATGAAAGAGCTGGGTTTGCTCCCATCACATGGTGCGTTGTTGACATCATAAGCAGCTGGCACAACAACATCACATAGAGGTATTCCCCCCCCAAACTCCCAGACTCAGGGGCATGATGCAGACTGAGAGCACTCATGAAGGCTGCTGGCCTGGTGTCTAGAGAACGTGTGGACATTATACCGTTAAACTTGTGTGCCACCTGTACCGCTGTCTGATACTGTAGGTTGTCACGTTCACGATGATGATCAACAATGTGTTGCGACCAATAATAACCCGGTGTTCCCCCCATGTTGGTATGAGGTGTGAAACATAAACAGTGTTGTATAAAGTACCCAAAAGCCATACTTGAGTAAAAGTAAAAGTACCTAACTGGAAAATGACTCAAGTAACAGTCGTCTGCTAGAATATTACTTGAGTAAAAGTAAAAAAGTAGCTAGTATTTACTGTACTTAAGTATCAAAAGTAAACAGTACAGTTATTAAAATGCAATCAGAAAATTGAGTTTAACATTTCCTTATTTCTGATTAGTTTAGTTTTTAAGTTTTAATTTGCAAAGTGTAAAGGAGCTTCATACGTCCTTACATAAATCAACCATATAGAAAAATACACACAAACACATCTTTAAAGACCTGCACGCATGCCTACCAACATTCATACCCACGTGCATCCAATATAAAATCCTTCCTAATAAACTCTTGGTGCTTGGAGGTGATGCGAGCAAACAAAAACTTGATTGGTTGAACTTTAACAGCACTGCAGTGTGACAGCTTTTAAACTGTCCATCCAGTCGTTACTGAACCCTGAAAAACTTTTTGTTCAACCTCAAGAGAAGTTGTTTCCCAAAATGGTGAGAACTCAGTCTCACTCTTCTTGGACTGAAGACCAGACCAGTGATGCTGAACAGTCCTTCACCTGCTGCTGAGGCAGGTAAAGGTGTGTTTAGCTTCAGAGACGGCTGCACAAGGCTGCTAGTGGCTGCTAGTTCCACTACAACAAAACAAAGATTGTCATTGGCTGTTACGTTACTTGTTATTTAGTAACAAGTAACTAAGATGCTCAGGTAAATGTAATGGAGTAAAAGTATTGATTTTTCCCGGAAAATGTAGTGAAGTAAAAGTAAAAGTCATCAGAAATAGAAGTAGTAAAGTAAAGTACAAATATAAAAAATACTACTTAAGTAAAGTAATGAAGTATTTTACTTAATTACTATACAACACTGAACATAAATAAATCATAAATCAGCAGCATAACAGAGCACAAATCTAAACAACATTCAAAATATCATCCAATTTAAGTGGAAATTCAAAGAGACACTATACAAAAATAATGTAGGAAAAGAAGATCAATGACCCGGTGCGTCATACATGTACATATGTTGATACTGTTATATCATTTTGTAAAGTCACCATATGAACTGTGAACAAGTGTGCACTCTTAACCCGAATTTTAGATTTACTTAAACCATTTGATCAAAACGTATTGAAATAAATAAGTTGGAGGTTATTACTAAGAAATATGAGTGCAAAGTGAATGTGAATGATTTTAAAGTTTGATTCACACAAATTTCTAAGTTTTGGTCATGACCATGCAAAATGCAAATGTAGGGGAACAGGTTTCCCACAATGCAGTTCACGGCCTTTAACAACAAATCAGAGATAATTCACAAATGAAGAATTCATACGCAGGGTTGGTGGTGTCATGTGACTGAGATGAATTTGAGATGAGGACACGAACTAGAAAAAATGGTTTGTGTGAAGCATCTCATCTAAATTATGTGAAATAAATCAGCTACAGTTTCCTCCTCCACTTTATCAACTTTTAACTTTGTAACATTCATCCTTTTGTTTTGCTCGGCTGTTCAGCCATGTAAGTAACATGTAAACAATCTTCTGTAATGTTTAAAAGGGTAAAAGAAAGCGTAGCCAGAATAATATAAACTATGCACCACTCACACTGTGGGGATGATCCAGGTTCCTGGTGCCAGTCTCTGTCTGGAGGCGGAGCCACGACGTCACTCTCTGAGCGTGGTACCATGATGTTGTACTGGGTATCAGGTTACCGGTCTTTCTCCTAGCACCTCACAGAGCAATTTAGGTCTTTGTTTGATGCCAAAGTCTTCTGTGACTCCCGGACGGAATCCTCTATTAGTACAATCCCCCCGGGCTGGTCACTACTGGGAGGTGTGAGAGCCACCGGTAACCTGCAGCAGTCTGTGAGGAGGAATCCACGTCGACCCCCCAGCAATCTGCACAGCTGAGAGGCAAGCAGCACTGGACACGGCCCCTCCCACCTTTGTGTGGGTGTGTTTTCTTCTGAAGACCTTAACCAGCATTCAGTCTCCATGTCCCACCTCCAACCTGTAGGATGACACTGGTGGAAGATTCTCCCAAAGCGAAAACACTCATGTCAGTTAGTCAGTCACCATCACTCTATGGAGTAATACATGATTCATGCTGTAAGTAACAGGAGATACATACATGTAAGCATCCACAAGAAGTCCACTAATTCCCTTGTTCTCAATGTCACATCAGGATGAGAAACAAAATTTATACTGGAACATTTACAAAAACAAAATATCTAAAGTATTATACAATGTTATACCTAAAGAAACGAAGAAGTATGATGAAATAAAAGGACATCAAGTAAAACATATACAAAAAAGAGTAGTTATAGGCCAAGAAACCCTGGAAGACCTAGTATATGAGACACCTCTTCATTAGACTAAAACATCACCTTTGGACCTTTAGATCCCCCTTCAGCTCAGTTCACTTCCTGATTTAAAACAAGTAAATGATGCCAAAATAACCTGCACAATCAGGCAGGACTGGATGTCCTGTCAGCAGGACATATTCCAGCTGAAATCCAAACTCAGCATAGCAAAAGAACAAAAGAAAAAGTCTCGTCTGCGAGCAGAGCATCACACAGAAAGTCGGACCTGTGTCCGGGTCGGCTGTGGAAGTGTTTACTGTTAGAGGAAAAATTGGATAATTGAACCTATTGGACACATGCATCTGTGGGTACCGAACAAAAATTTTTGGCTTCATATTCAGTTAATCCAACAAAAAATCTATGAAAATCCATGCAAAGTCCATGCAAATCTATAAAGACCTCCAGTATGCAAACATAAAACAATATGATGAGTAAGGAAGTCCCAGATTTCAGTCATGAGGGCTGTTCTGAGACACACTAAACATTATCAACAAAAGGTTTGCAAGGTTAGAGAACTTATGCTGTATGAATATTTCTCAGTTATGTTCTAAGATGAAAGCTGGTGTAACTATAGCTGGAAATGTTTTTAGCTGTTCTGAACATACAGTAGCTCCACTAAGCAGCTGCTTCTCTCCCAGTCTGTGAGGAGCTGAGCTGCATGTCTGATAAGACTGTTATCTATCACCTGGAGCGTTTGTGTGCATCAGGCTCACTTAGCAGCCATCAAACCATGTTAGAAGTTATTTTTATGTGTGAATGAAATGCAACAACATGAAAAATACAAATGTCCCTTCTGTTTGCCAAAGTAAATACACATGTTGAAGTAGTGGACTGCGCAACCAGTTAAGTAACCAGGCCAAAACAAAAAAGTTTGTTTGGAACAGATTTCTCATCATGCCCTAAACAATGTGCAGTTGTCCTCAGCTACACGTCTATAACTGTATCTACTGTCTGATTTCTCTGTGCTGATAGAGAACGTCGTCTTAACAAATGGTTATGAGGCATAAACACAAACACTAGGAAACTAAACTGAAAATGAAGATGAGGTTAGCAATGCTGCTCAAAGTAATGAAACCAAAAACAGACAAAACCTAAACCAAATGTGAAAACCAACATAAACCTTAACTGGATTCCTATGAAACAAAACAAACAAACAAAAAGGAAAGGAGCAGCATCCACAAACTAAAAACTGTAACCAAAACCCATCTATAACAAAACAAGGCCTAGCTATCCAACTCCAACACAAATCCAGTGTAAGACACAACAACTGAAGTCACTGAAACCCACAAACAAAACAAACTGAGGACAGACAGATACGAGGCCAAACAGCTGTACCAGGCCTTGTAGAGACACGGACGTTTCTAATAAAAACTACAAAGCCAGACTGTGGCCAGACTTATATCAGGACGTCTCCTGACCTGGCCCACAGTAGCTTTCTATTTTATATTTGTGTGGCTGTAGCAACTTCATAGAGTTTAGAGTTACCCTCCTGTAGTCAGTCTGAGCACTGACACATAGTCCAGTCATCCACTCTCTGCACCTCCTGGATTTCAGTACCCAAAACCTGCCAGCATATGCTTGAGGGTTTGGCTAGTGAAACCCTCATTCTTCTGTTTTTGTTGGAATGCAAACTGTTTAGTTGAGGTTAATCACCATTCCATTATTACTACAGGAAATCAAATAAGTCGTTTCTACTGCTAATTGCTAATGTTGTGCACTGACGACTGGTTATCAGTAGTAACTTAAACTAAGTCCTCAACAGTTGTGATTGTTGACACAACTTAACTCGTCTAGTTGCAGCATGTGCAAAAACTGGAATGGTTGTAGGCAACAGGTTTCCATGCAGATTTCTAGTAAACTCAACTAATCCGGGTTTAGTGTACAGAGGCTTTGTGGTTCTAGTGAGTCATAGCAGTGGGAAGGATGCGCATACTTCCACAAAGCAGGTGATTTTGTTATAATAAATCAGTTAGCATGAGCTCCTGGGGTCCTGACCTCTGAACTGCTGCCTCATAGGTATAATCAGGGCCTGGAGTTTACACCACAGGGTCACATAAAGTCGGCCACGTGCCATAAAATCAGGTGCCACTACAACCTGGCCGACCACACCTTCCCTGGAATCTGGATCCATGATCCATACTTTGGCAATCAGATTGTTTCTCCCATGTACCAATAATGTTATTTCTGGTATTTCTTCCGCATCCGCACATAACTCAAACAGGTTTAGAATATCATCTCCTTCTCCTTCTTCTTTTCTGACCTTCTCTGTCCAGTCAGACGTTAAGCCTGACTTAAGGCCTGAAACCCCAAAGCAGCACATTCTTTAGCTGTTGCCTGAAAGCTCCATCTTCCTCGTTATCATCCTCCAAACCACTGTTCTCAGCAAACACTTTTTACATTCGTCCTCTAAACTCCATAACAGACTCCCCATCCCATTGTTTGGTCTGACTGATAGCAGACCAAACCAACAGGACACAGCTGTGCTAAGGTCTGCGCTATCATGTGCAACAGGTTGGGGTGGGGTGTCCGTGGTTACGGGTAACACTTTCTGGGGAGACAATAATTAATAACAAAACCTGGTGCACTGTCCCACATCCAGAGTCATGTGGACTCCATTATTTTTCCATTTATGAAGGAACCTCACTGACTCTGGATGTGTCACAGCCATATATTCAGCATCTGCAGAACACACAGACACTTTACTGCGATTGCTCCCCATGTTTTGAAGTTTTGAAGGTTGTGACTTCGTCAAAAGGAAATTTCTCCAGCGGACCCTTTCCTCCTTCCCTTCACGTCAAGCTTCTAGGCCAAACTTATTGTTTGGTCCGTACCTGAACTCGGGGTTCTATCCCGGGAATGTGAGGAAGGTTTTAGATCCTGATCAGAAGTCACCTAAAGCCTTAATGATTTCAGTAAAGGATTCATACACAGTCCAGACTTTATGTTGGCACCGGTAGGTTTCGGGTCTGGACGGTGTCAGTAATCCTCCAAAATCCTTTCACTCTTTCCACATGCACACTCTTCACATCCACACCTTTTGAAACCAGACTAGTCATTACTGAATTATAATTAGTTTAAATTGTTCCTTTTCAGTATAAAGTACTACAGGAACTGTTACAATTTAGAGTTTTACCAAATGAAGCTTCATGACTATGGGACCCAGTCCCATCAGGACCCAGTCCTGCTTACAGGCCTGTGAGGAACTTACTCTACAAATGGGACCCAGTCCCACCAGGACCCAGCCCTGTCTCACACCCTGAGGAGGTTCTGAACCGTTTCAACAATGGGACCCAGTCCCACCAGGACCCAGTCCTGTCATTTGGTCCCAGCCAGGCCTGTGAGGAACTTACTCTACAAATGGGACCCAGTCCCACCAGGACCCAGCCCTGTCTCACACCCTGGCGACCATCCGGATCTTCTGTTATCCAAAAAACAGGAACGTACGTGTCTTGTCTTCTTTTAAGAAAAACAATGACTTTTTTAATTACACCTGTAGGACCTAATGTCCCTCCACTCTGCACTTGGTGGTCTCACCCCTTTGGTTCTTTGGATGCCGTCAAGCAGGATCAAACTCGGGGCGGCAGACCCAATCCCGGCCAGTACAGAATTCACTGGACTGGACTCTTATCAGCAGGTCCAACCTGCTGGCTGTGCACAGACTACGGAGTTGTTCTGCCGTTCCCGAGTCAGCTCCACTGTATTGGCATCCGGCTCGAAGGACCAAAATGTTAGGTTAATTCTTTATAAACCCAAAAGGAATGAGAGAGACAAGAAAGAGTCAACACCAAGTTAGAGTTTTAACTTGCAAGGGGAGACAGTCTCATACCATCTCCGAGGTTTTTCTGAGCCTTGCAGCTTTTTATTCACACAGGTCATGTTAGACAAAACAACTCCTTGTATGGAAACGGGTTGACAGATAGAGTAGCAGAAGATAGGAGCACTTCTCCATAGCAGTAATTTTCCACTGAGAGCATGTCACACTGAAGCAGATCATGCATGTCACACACTTATCATTGATAATATAGAATTATTCTAACAATATCCCAAAAGATATTTATAATACATCCATTCACATATGTTCAACATAGAAGAATGTATCAATAAATACTACGTCCATATGTGTTTATATGTGTGTGTATTCTCACACACATGTATAATGATATGAATGTTTGTATGAACAATGAAAATAAAAATCCTTTGCTGTCATATAATAGTCGTATGATTTTCACATGTGACTACATTTAGCAGAAAAGGTGAGAAAATCCGTGTTCGGTGGATTATTTTCCACATTGTCACATCTGGCCTTTGTTTTTTTGTTTTTTTTACCAGCCACAGTCAGGCTGCTTGGCACTCTGCACAAGACGGGGATCAGTCAGAGACGGCTGTGTTCATCGAGCCAGCGGAAGGAGCTGTCACTCGAGTAAGGCGCCGCTGCTGTTGGTCACCTTGGCAACCGTGATAATGAAGACGAATGTGTCCTGTAACCTTGTGTTTCCTCTGGCAGACTCGGAGAGGCGGTCCAGGCTTGACGCGGATGCTTCGCGTGGCCTTCTGCTCTCGCCAGCGCACCCCCGCGCTGCTCGGCCTCTATCTGCTCACCGTGCACGTCCTGCTGCTCCTGTGCCTGGGTGGATACCTCTAAATCCAGCTCGCTTTAATAAAGCCGACTATTAGGAGACGAATAGAGAGGCGCGCAAAGAAAATAGAAACGTGACACAAACGTAACCCGAGCCATCAATATAATTTATTTGGTTTGGTGTAATGAATTAAAGAAGGGTGGGAGGATGCTCTGCATACAAATACTGCACTTTACAGGACTTCATCTTCCAGCCAAAGTATATACTGTAGATCTATATAGGGAGCTAAATGTTTTATATTTGAAATCTGTAGTCTGGATGACTTTGAGGGTTTATGGCTTCAAAACCCAACTCAGAAGCACATAAAGGGACAACATTTTAATATTATTTAAATAAGTGAAAGGTTAAGAGGAAATAATTTATATTTAAGAGTGTGGTAGGTGGTTATGTCTTCAAAGTTTGCGTAAAAAATTGTTTTCTATTTTGGAAAATTTGCTTCCTAGCTTTCTGGTACAAGCTGTAGAAAATGTGATGGGAAGTCACGCCATGTTGCATGATGGGATCTGTTTATAACCATTACTATCTGGTTGGATTTACTGTAGACGTTTAGTTTGGGATGGAGGAGGAAGGACCTTACTGGAAGGAACTAAATTACACTGCAGGATTTTTATAAACAAGCCAGTATTGAGCCAGAATCTGATCCTCAGCATAATCTGATGCCTTTTTTTTTTTTTTTTTTTTTTTTTTAGCAAATTCATAAAAGTAAACTAAACATAGAACTTCCAAAGTTGCATTAATTCATTAACCTGCAGAGGACCAAGAATTTAAGCATGCAAGAATACAGTATAGCATCTAATGGCTGATTCATTATGCCAGTTTCACATTTTCTACAGCATGACCACCGAGGCTGAGCTCAGTCAGTGAAAATTGTGGTTCCGTCCACAAAAACGGTTAAACTGCTAATTAAACGGCTGCTAGAAAGCAGGTTTAACCTGAGAACATTATTTAAAGATGGCTTGTGGTTCAGGTCGCACAAAAACGGAGCACAGTGCAGTGTCTGATCTAATGCATTCCATGTTTTACTTTCCATTCATATTAATCTTTTTTCTCCCTCTAAAGGAGTATATATTTGTACTTATGTACACATACCAGGTGTGGTAGTTGACATGGGTTTTCCCTTTTATGTATCTGACGCCGTGTCTAGTTACTGCAGGACAGCCTCGGATTTCCCAGACTGCCCTGTGCACCGGTGGATGAAGTTACCTCGTTTTCTAGTGCCATCCATCCCATTAAATCTAATGTAGCAGAACTTGTTAAAGTTTCCAGCATCTGTATGTCTGTCTGCATCTTTCTTTGTATAATCACTGTGTTGGTTAAGTCTGTCTAAATTCATATTTTCTTCACCCTGACACTGTAAATAACTGTCTAAAGGGCTGTATAGTGAAATATAATGTAATTAAAAGCTTAATTATTTGGATCAGGGACCAAACATGTTAAGCTTTTTTTTTTCCACAAGTGTCTAAGTCAGAAAGAGAAATTCACAGATTATGTGCCCTTTGTTTGATTTTTAATTGTAAGCTTTTTTTGCTGTACAAACTGAAGAAAAATCAGCTTTCCTTACTTGGCCAGGCTTTCTCTTCGCTCCTCTAAAAGATAATGAAGCTCAGGTTTGGATCAACTGAGAAATACGATACTGTAACATTCTGAGATGCACATATTTAAACACTACAATCTTTTTCTTTTTGGGAGAGTGATTTATATAAACTCGCTGTTACTGCTGACAGATGGGTTCTGTATGAAAACTGAAGAGTTTATTCAACTTTCCTACATTAACAAAGAATTTAACTGAAGGACTCTGTTACATGTTTTTTTTTAAATATGCAAGAACAGAATAAAGATTAATGTAATCTGTGTCTCTGCTGATCAGCTGCTAAATTAGCAAACATACACTCACCGGCCACTTTATCAAGTACATCTATTTAGATGCTCGTTAACACCAGCCAATATAATATCAGAATAAGTAGAAAGGGGATTTAGGGACTTTGAATGTGGCATGGTTGTTAGTCTGAGTATTTACTGGGATCACAACCATCTCTGAACACAACACAACCTCCCTGGAAGCAGCAGAAGACCACACCGGGGGCCACTCCTGGCAGCTAGAACAGGAAACTGAGGCTACAATTCACACAGACTCACCAAAACTGGACAACGGAAGACACAGTGCACAGTATATCAGATAAATTGCATTAATATTAATTGCATCTTTCACAATCAATAACGTGGCTCTGTAAAAACTAACAAAAGTAGAAAAAATAACGGTCATAATTCAAAACAAGTCCAAAAATGATAAAACACATATAATAAAATGAACACATAAAACCCCCAGAAAATTAAATATTCACAGTTCTGACACAAACTACAATCTCCAAGCAATTTACCTGATATGTGCTGTGTCTTTTCTTTATGAGAATACCTGACAGTTTTGAGTCTTTAGGCATTACCAACCTTTAAATATAATTTGTAACTGCTTATAAGGCATAGATAGTGCAACCTTTAGATGTGCTCAAACCACTTAATTAATGATTAGTCAGTGCTTTGTAACTACCAGCAATAATGAATTCCTGCATTATTAACTGCTTATACGACATTGATTGGAAAAGAAATTTGTGGGATATTTACTACCATTTTAATTACCATTTGCACATGCATTAACACTGCATGTAAGTGAAAGCATAAAAATCTTATAACTGGTTTGTCAGTGATGCAAATGCCATATTTTGAAAAGCTGAATCTAACCTTAACAATATGAAAATAAAATCAGTAAACACATTGTAGAAAACATCTACTGATGAGTACTAATGTCAAAAACATGCGTTTATAAATGATGAATTCATGATTTGCTAACTCATAACTAATGTACTTATCAATGATGGATAAAACATCTACATCTGTGCTCGTAAAACACACACTAATGAGCATTTCTGTCAGAAATATTCTTTGTAAATGATTAATTCAGCATTTATTAATGCTAAATAAATGCTAAAAAGTGTGTCTGAAACATACTTTACTGAATAAGTGCTTCAGATGACATTCAGTAGGCTGTAATGTGAAACAAAACTAAATAGTTAAGGTGATATTTTAACTACAGGCTTTTCCCCTCGACATTTAAAAGTTGGAAATATGAGACGAGCTTGAAACAAAAAATTAAATCAGCTAACTCAAGTTTTATTTTTAAACACCATGTTGTTTTAGGCTCCTGTGCTATTAAGCTGTGCAAGTCTGCCCCCATGTGTTGTAGTTAAAAAACAAACAAACATTTAGAGCACGTCTTCTGTAAAACTAGGGCTATTTAAGGATTTGTTTGGGTATTTTAATTTTTATTTAAAAGAATACGTAAGAGCAGCACGTTTTTATTTAGATCTTTTATGTTAAAACCATTTGGCTCACAACTTCGTGTAAAACCACTGTAGGACATCACTCGAATGTCTCGATTTTCCACGGAACATGAACGCAGCGCGTCTTTATTCGGAATTTTTTTTTTTTTTTTAATTTCCAATTATTTTATTTATTTATTTATTTATTTGAACTCCAACCATTTTCTAGGTGTTACTCATAAAAATGATACCCCCTCTTTAGCTACCGCGCGTTCACGTGAGCTGAATCCGCGTTCACTTGTCGCTCATCATCAGACTATCTCTACCTGTTTGAGCGTGGTCCTAATTTGCCCCAACACACGGATATTCTACCTAATAACTGAAAGGTAATAGTATATATTTACTTATTTTCTTTTATTTTTTGGTTATTTCTGCGTTTGTGTGACTTTATTAACCTTCCTCTTTAATTAAGGAAGTAGCTGTTAGTTGAAGGTTGCTTGTCTGGGCTATAAACATGAAAAACTTCTTAATAATTGTCCATTTTCGGTCAAAAAAAATGTGTGATTTACTTTAAATATGATTAATTAATGTTATAAACGGGTGGTGAAAAAAATATACGTTATTTCTAAGTTGAATTGTTAAGTGTTACTGCTACTTTTACTCTAACATTAAGAGTAAATAAAAGCCATGGATACTTTTTAAAATTGCACAAATTTCATAATGATTGCAAAAATAAAGAAATGAAAGCCCTCACTTTAATGTTACCAGAATCAGCTGATCCTAAAGTCTTTTATTTCGTATCATGCTGTCATGTTTCATAAGTTTAAGAGTCTAATGTGTGCAGATTTGGGGAAATGAAGTCTCAAAATGACACAACTTCCTTTTAGGCTTCAGCAAATGCTGCATGAAGCCTGTGGTTGTATAACTTTATTTTAGTCATGAACAAACAGCCAAAAATAGCACACAAACACAGCAGCATTAAATATGACTAGTTGCTGTTTGAACACATGAAAACACCATTAATCAAAGTGTTAACGTCATGTGCGTTGTCTTCATCACTGTTTTATCTCCCCAGATGTGGAAGTCTGTTGTGGGCCACAATGTGAACATGAAGGTAGCTTCAGGGGACGACTGGAGACGGACCCTGACTTTACAATTTTGCTTACTTCCTGGACTGTGCATGACGATTCATGTGTTAGGAGGGAGGCTTCTCAGTCAGCCCTGCCTGGTTTTTGTGTTTCAGAATGACGTATCGGAGCAGGAGCAGAGGTGGGGGCCAAAACCATCGAGGGCTCCGGACGCAAAGAACACATCAGGTTAAAACATGAACTAGAGTCTGTTGTTGGAGATAACAGATGGTCTGAAAAATGAAGATAAGTGCAGGTTGTAGTGGGCGCTGTGCAGCAGCATCAGGAAGAAGGAAGTGAGAGTCAAACTCAGGCTGTCAGTCAGCAAGTCTCTCCTAATATGGGTAATATAAGGTGATGACACTGTTAGAGATTTAAACCACTGCTAACTGGGTGACTCTCACATTCAGCTAAAATAGAAGTTTTCATCGTGCTCATTGTTCACTGAAATGTTAGACACAATCAGACGGGTGGATTTAAAATAGTGCAGATTAAAATAATCAGTTTCATCAAAGGCACTCTATGTACTTAAGAAAAGAAAACAAGAGGTTAATTACACTATATTTACATGTAATGCTGTATAAATATCCATACACTAGTTTAAATCAAAGAAAACTTGGAAAGTTGCACTTGTTATTATTATTGTTGCTATTATTATTATGGATAAACCAGATTTTTTATTTATTAAATTCAACCTTTAACCGTTTAAAACCTGAATAATGGACAGAAATCTTAGAATAATAATAGAATAATCTTTTGAAATCTTTAACAGTTTGTAAAGCAAACAAAACAAAAATAATTTGCATATACAGACGTCCTCAAAATTATTCATACAATTAAAAATTAGGCTAAATTCACAATAGCATCAATTCAAATAATAAGAAACTAATAATAAATAAAAATTTACAAAAATATAATTTTGTGAAATAAAATATTGCTTTTGAGTTGTGGTTGGACATAATAATAAAAAAAAACACAAACAACAAAACTGTCCCATGACTCATTGGAGCACCTTTCCCCTGAACAGTGGACCAACATACTTGCCAACAGGTGCAGACGTCTGCATTTTTACTTGTTTTAATTTTTGTGTGTTTTGTTTTTTAATATTTCTTTCAAACCACAATTTAAAATCAGTGTCATTATTTTTATAGAAATTTTATTTATTACTTTTGTCAATTTCATCTTACTTCACTGACAGCTGATTTTTTTTTCCTTCTTTAATATGAGGGTATAAATAATTTTGAGGGCTGACTGTAAGTACCAGTCAATTGTATCCACTAGGGGGCAGTAGACAGGTATTAGTTAACAATTTTTTGGAGCAAAGTTTAATACCATAAAGTGATGCAACGGATTCTCAGAAAAAAACAAATATGATACATAAGATGTTAAAGGGGGGTCATGCTTTGCCTCACCAGCAAGTTTACTTTAGGCAGGCTGGATAGGTTTTTGTGTAATCTGACTTACAAACATTTTGGGGAAAAACAAAAATAGACTGAAAAGGTTTTATTTGTCCATATTAACTTTGATCATTCTCATTATGTTTGTCCGTTCAGGCCTCCCTGGTTGGAGAGTTTAGATTTCCTTCATTCAGCATGCCTGTGTTGGTTTATTACTTGTTTTACTGCTCAGATTAGAGATCCACCATATTATCGGCCCAATATCTGTATTGGACGATACTGGCTTACAAACTGAATATTGATATTGACCCGATATTGGCCCTGGTATAATTAACTAATAAGTATCAGATGTTTGTTTGGTGAACCCGTCAGAATGCTGTTTTTTTTGTTTTGTTTTTTGTTTTGTTTTTTATCTGTGGGGCATTAGGAACAGCATTAGGCCACGCCCACTGTGTAATATTACGATATCTTCAGCAACTACTGGATCTGCAGCAGATCCAGCAGAAATATTTTTCTAATTTTGCACAAGGAATGAATATTACATAATTTTCAGCTTTAATATCGGTATTGGGTTTTGGCCAAATGAACTGTAAATATCAGCATGTTGGATATCGGCTAAAAATCCATTATCTTGTAATGGGTTTATGAAGGTGCATTTGACCGACGAGGTGTGAGAACTGGTGCTGACTAATCTCTCTGTCCACGTCCATGATGGCTGCCGCGTGGCAGAGCTCAGGATGAAGGTTGCTGTGGAGCATGAGCAGGTGAAGCAGAAGGAGCACGTTCCCAAAGCATCGTACGGGTATGGAGGGTTTGGAGTGGAGAAGGACCGAATGGACAAGGTGAGCCGTGACGATTGACTCCTCTTAGTTACGTAAATCTTCATCTTCCGCTCTGAAACAAATCACGTGCTGCTGTTTACCGACGTCTCACCTTGTCCAGGGGCTGTGGGTCACGACTATGTGGCACAGGTTAGCAGGCAGCACTCGTCCCAGACAGATGTAGCAAAGGGACTTGGTAGTAAATATGATGTTGTTCAGAAAGACCCGTGTTGATAAGGTGAGGAGTCTTTATTGTTTAGGATTCATTCAGCCTTGTTACATAAACAGACTACAGCACATTTAAGCCAGTTAAAGTATAGATGAACAGCCTTGTCTTGATATGAAACTAAACTCTGGACTTCAGTAACTCTGTGCTGTCTCTGCAGTCTGCCATGGGCTTTGAATACAAGGAGAAGTGCAGCAACACACACCTCTCAGAAAGGTTGGTCCATTTCCTAGCCAGGGGTCTGCAGCCTGCCGCTCCAGAGCCACGAGTGGCTCTTTATGCTGCGTTCCATTTTCCTCGGAACTGGGAAGGGGAACTGGGGGTGACGTCACACTCGACCAACTTGCGTTCCAGCTCACTGGTCGGAAAACCAGTTAGCAGCCAAGCAAAACAACGTGTTTGCTAAGGCTAGTTGTTAGCGGTTGTTGGCACAGCTGGTGTTATAGTTCACATATACGACATGAAAAATGTGAATTACACTACAGCAGCTTCCCCATTACATCTGTATGAATACCAAAACTATGTATACGACTGATTTATGCAACAAAATATTTGTAAAAAATTGTAAATAAATGTAACATTACAGGAGCTTCTAAAACTGCTAACACAGGCGCGGCCATCTTTAAATCTGAACTCGGAGCTGCGAGAGTTGTCCGACTTTCCGTGCGTGTCCGACTTCAGGCGTTCAGTTGAAACTTCCAACTCGGAACTGAGAATTTCCGACTTCCGAGTTCAAATGGAACGCAGCATTAGACCTCCCACAATGGCTCTCAGCAACATTAGCTAAAAATGATCAATGCGTTCATTTTCCTCGGAACTGGGAAGTGGGCAATGGGGACGTCACCGACCAGCTTGCGTTCAGCTCACTGTTCGGAAAAACCAGTTAGCAGCCTAGCAAAACAACGTGTTTGCCAAGGCTATTGCTATTGGCCGTTGTTAGCACAGCTGGCATTGTAGTTCACATAAACGACATATTTGTGAATTGCACTGCAACTGCTTCGCTCCTACTATATAAACCAATACTCCGTTGTACGACTGATTTATGCAACAAAATATAAGTAAAAATTATAAATAAATGTAACATTACAGAAGCTTCTAAAACTGCTAACACAAGGCGCGGCCATCTTTAAATCTGAACTCGGAGCTGTGAGAGTGCTCCGACTTTCCCACACTCACCTCACCCCACCCTTAATCACTTCCAAGCACCCAGAGGGGAGGGGGGCCGAGTGGGAAATCCGACATCGGGGGGCCGTTCCAGTTTAAACTTCCCACTCAGAACTGGGCCTTTCCGACTTCCGAGTTCAAATGGAATGCAGCAAAAGAACCAACAAATGTCTTTAAATATAGATATAGTTTATCATTTCTTTTAATTAATTTTTGCAACATAGTGACACTAAATGGACCAGTAATATTTATTTACATGTTTTTTAAATTATTTCCCCATTTTTAAATTATTATTCATTATTTATTTATTTATTTATTATCATTACTACTACTAATACTAATATTTATTTTTACTTAATTACCTTTATTAAGTAATTAAGTAAAAATCTAATTACTTTTTTCTTGACACAAATGGAAAAATATCCCATAGAAGCAAATGCATGTGTCCCCTTTTAGCAAAAGCTTTCAAAGTCTAAAAAATAGAAATGAAATTACAGCAGATTTATCAAAATTATAGGTTGTCTTTTCTCTAAAGGTCCCGCGACATTTGCGGCTTTAATCAAATTTTATTTTGCCCGGTTGAAAATGGCTCTTTGGATTGTAAAGGTTACAGACCCCTGACCTAGCCTACGATTAAATTTAAGATTTCCCTTTCTGTTGTAGATTATTCAAAAGGGTTTGGGGGGAAAGTACGGTGTTGAAAAGGAAAAAAGTGGACAAAGCAGCTTTGGATTACAGCTACAAAGGCGAGACAGAGAAGCATCAGTCACAAAAGAGTGAGTTCAGTTTGTATCTGTCTGCGTGGAAGAAGATCCTCAACTAGACATCTTCAGAAAACTGGGAGAAAGCGTGTTTTCAGGTTTAAAACCAAAGTGGAAGTATACAGTCGCCCTCAAAATTAGTCATACCCTCCAATTAAAGAAAAGGTTAAATTCAGAATAGCAATTCAAATAATGAGAAAATAAAGAAACTAATAATAAATAAAAATTTACAAAATTATAATTTAGTAAAATAAACTATTGCTTTTTAACTGTTGTTGAAAATAATAATTAATTAAAAAAAATAAAAAAAAAACTGTCCCAGACACATACCTGTCAACAGGTGCAGACGTCTTTTTGAACATTGGAGAAAACACATGATTGCAGTGATTGTCTCACAATGTTGCCCCATCATGTTTGTTCAGTTGTTTTATTTTTGTGCGTTTGTTTTTAATATTTCTTTCAAACTACAATTCAAAATCAATGTCATGATTTTCATAAAATTTTTATTTATTATTACTTTTTTCAATTTCAACTTATTTCACTGACAGCTGATTTTTTTCCTTCTCCTTCCTTTGAGTACCGGAAATTAAGAGTTGAACAATATCAGTAAAAAAAGCCAATATCAAACATTCCTAAGTATAAGTGGTTACTTTGTACAAATACAGGATGATGTAGAGGGACCACAGTGTTATATGTCTGAAAATATCAGCATCTGACAATATGAAGGAAAAAGCCGTTGATTACTTTAGAAATAAACTGTCATAAATAGCAGAGTTGTTTTACTAAAGCAGCATCTGCAGAGTTTCAAGTCGGGGGTTCGTGCTGTAGAAACTGTTCCAGTGCTGATATTTGAATGATGTTGCGTCTTATTTTCAGATTACGCTAAGGGATTCGGAGGAAAGTACGGGGTGGAGAAGGAGAAGGTGGACAAGGCTGCTGTAGGCTACGACTATAAAGGAGAAACAGAGAAGCACCAGTCACAGAAAGGTGAGTTAAGCTTCAAGCTTTTAGATCTGACATGGATTTCTGAGGGATGATTACTTTATCCTGCTCTCCACTTTCAAATTACTCTAAAGGATTTGGAGGGGAAGTTTGGTGTGGAGAAGGAGAAAGTAGATAAGGCTCCGCTAGGTTATGATTATAAAAGCCAGACAGAGAAACACGAGTCACAAAAAGGTGAGCAAAGGTTCACGTTTCTGTCATCTGTGTAGTCCCTCAGACTAATTGTGTCTGCTTCTCTCTCAGATTATTCAGCAGGCTTTGGTGGTACGATATGGAGTTCAGACAGACCGCATGGATAAGGTCAGCATCTAATAGAAGATGAATTTATTATTTATATCTGATTGACTGTAGGGCTGGGCGATATGGGCCAAATATCATATCACGATATATATTTATTTTGGATGACGATATACGATTTATACCAGTATTTTTACCCTAATTTGTCTGAAGGTCTAATTTCATTTCATATAAAATACCAGTTTTTTAGTATTGAAACATGTTTAGCGTAAGGGTATCGCTCCACTGCAGTGATGGAACTGACAACACTGGTTAGAAATGTTTGTTAAATCGAAGTAATTAAAGATAGTTGGCTGGTTTTTTTTATGATTTCTTTGTAAAAGTCTTCCAGATAGTTTAAATAATAGAGGGTAGAAACATATATCGATACCATGAAATATCGTGATATTTTCATATGCCAATACCATATTTATATTTAAAAACATGTTATCGATCTATTTTACGAATGAATCTCACACGATATCATCGTTTTGTTACAAAATCTCATGAGATTTCACGAAATACTGCGAGATTTCATCGTTCTGTTGAGAACTTCTCATGAGATTTTGTAACAAAACTATATCTTACGAGATTTCATTAGTGAAATAGATCGATACTACATCTTTAAATATGGATATAGTATCAACACATATGAAATTATCGTGAAACTTCAGTGTATCAATATTTATTTAATCAGGTGACCCCTTTGTAGTCAGCCGAGGTGCAGGAGAGTCATTATGAAAAAAATAAAGAAAAAAAATTTGCACAATTAATGCCGCGATATAACGATATGTCACAAATATCATATCTCTCGGATGTATATATCATATTGCGATATATCAGGATATCGCACAGCCTAATTGACTGTATAATCTGTAATTATACAGATATAATATTGTTTATTTTCATCTGTATTCATGTAAAATGCTGTTAATTATTCTCTATCATTAACCTCTAGAGTGCAGCAGGCTTCTCAGACATGGACTCCCCAACTACTGCATATGAAAAGACACAACCGCTGAAAGCCTGTAAGTTTATTACTTAAAACCAGAAATTAGGGATGCATGATATTGGACTTGTGGCTAAATCCGATATTTTGCAACTCATTTGACCAATGTTGAAGCTGAAAATAATGTAATATTAATTTTTTTGTGCAAAAATGTTTCTACTGCGTCTGCTGCAGATCCAGTGGTTGCTGGAGACGTCAATGTTGCACAGTGGGCGATGCCTAATGTGGCTCCCATGCCCAACAGGAAAAAAACAAACAAACAAAAACAAAAAACAGCATTTTTACAGGTTTGTCACCAAACAATGCATGTTAAATATTAGTTAATTAGATGGGTCAATATCCTGCCGATATCAGGTCGATATTGTCCGATATTGATATTCTGTTTTAAAGTGAATATTAGTCTTTATCAACCTAAGACCAATAATATTGTGCATCTCTACTAGAAGTAAAACATGCAACTAAAATGTAGGACTTAAATTTTTCATCTACTGCCCTTTTTTAAAACTATTAATTGTGATTTGCGGACAGACTTTCACACTGGGTCGGCGTGCGCACGCACTCTGTGTGTGGCGCGTCCTCGCTACTCGGCCATTCCAGTAAATCATTTAATTTCCACCTGAAACCCCTAAGGCGTCTCTATTTTTGACAGAACACGCGTCCACAGCACGTCAAGCTCTTAGTACTTTAAGACAGGACCACACAGGAAATCAGAAACAGGGGCAGTGTAAAGGTAAATTTCAAAATAAAAGCCTCAGCAGATTTGCCATGGCTGAATTATATAAAGATTAGTGGACTGTCACTGCACGATCCGTAACGTCAACTCATCTGCACGTGCGGGGGAAAGAATATATCCGGATGGGCATTGAATCTCCTGGATTTAGGAAAAAAATGTCCTGAAAATAATAACTTCCATCCTTAATTTAATAAAAACCAGATGGACGGATGGACGTCACTGATTTTAACCTAGAGAACCCAAGAACCCTTTTTTTCTTTGGAAAATTATGAATTATACATTAAATGATTTCTATAAGTTCATTGAACACCCAAAAAATATCCACTTTCAATTTTAACCCTTTATTCTCTAATTTAGGATTTGTGCCAAATTTGACCCTTTGGAGTTTTAGGCGTACCATTTCAAAGAATCACAATAACAAACACTGTCCAGTAAACTATTTTATATTCAGGAAAATAATCAGTTAACCACACAGCTACATTTAAAAATGTTTTTTATTGCTTGCTTTCCTTTGATGTACTGCCTTTTGCCCGCAAATTTCCCTTTGCACTATCATCTTATTGATGGACTATTTTGGCAAGGAGCTATAATCAGGCACTGTCTCCTAAATTAATCCAAAAATGGTCTCAGTTTCCAAAGTCTACCTTTTTTTCTTCTTCACTGGCTATTTTTGTTGTCTAAAAAGTGCATGACAAGAGAGAGCAGGTTGAATTGGTTGTGACTGTCTGCCATAGGCCCAAAACGAAGAACAACACTTTCCCAGTACTGACGTACTCCAGATATTTTAACTAATCCCATCCTGAGATACATTCCTAGAACTTGTTCTCTTTTGCAAAGTGTCTACAATTTTCCATGCTTTTGAACACTGTATTAGTTATTTTTACACTCTGCTCAACAACATTTTTCAACACATCACAGGAAACATATCAACAGGAAAACATATCAAGTGTTGAAAGTAAACCAGTGGTGTGTCTGTTGTGGCATCCTAGTACAGCTCAACCTGTCCACCTGTAAAGTGCACATCAGACAACTCAAGGCTATCTTTTTCTCCACCTGTAAGTTTACAGGGCATGATTTGGCTCCATTCTCAGCAAACGCCACATCTTCATCACCAGACGAGTCATTGGATGAGTCACTGGCTTAGTCGAAAGATTCACCAACACTGTCACTTTCATATTGTTGAAACAATTAATCATAATTGCTATTGCTGTTCAATTTAGGGCCAAAGTCACCATCATCAACTTGAAGTTGCTCTAATACTTCTGGAACAGTGACCTTTCTCCGATGCCTTCACTGTTCTGAAAAGGCAGTGGCCATACTCCCTCTCCCGGCCATAGATATAAGATTTTACTTTATTAGTCTCTGGCCCTGTACTACACTGAGTAACACTGTGAAAATATATCATACAAATTAATTTATTTCAAGGCTTCAGCAAAATACTGGATCGTCACCATTGTCCATGTACAATGTCACTCAAAAAACCAAAGGGTCATTTTTGACCCAACATTTTTCAACAAATACGCCCAGAGGGTCATTTTTGGCACATCGTTTTTTAAGCTTGTTCAGGGAGTCGCGAATTAATCCAAAAAGAACATAAAACATACTTCTACCAGGTATTCTTCAGAAGCTTAAAAAATAAACAGATTAACAAAAAAACAAAAATTTCATTAACCTCTGGTTTGCTGAAAGAACCATTTTGTTTAGGGTAGGTTTCCAGCTCAACAAAACAGCATGTAGTCAGCCTTCTTGTCACTACCCACAATGGCTCATGTCATGTCAATATTCATCCACTAGGTGTCTCTAGGAAGGGGTCAGAAGTGGAACTCTAGGATTTTGGAGTCAAATTTGAAATTTTTTTTTTTTCTGTTTGTTCATTTTGGGCAGCGGCAATTAACAGCGAAGCCAAATTTTATTTCGTAAGGTTCTCCAGGGTTGAGGCAATGATACTGTAATAAAATTAAAATGGCTGCACATGTTTATATAAAAAAATAAAAATAGTGTATGGTTTAGTTTCACATCTTTTTCAAAGAGTTGAGTGAAATTAAATTTCAGTTATGTGATTTCGATCCTTTAAAGTTGCCGATTATATTGTCAGATTACCACACACAGGTATTTATGTCTTAGAAAGTGTTATACAAATTATTATTCACTCAACTTAATATGATTATTTGGACTAACCGATATATTCTATGTAAGAGAAAATCCTCACACTACAGGGACTGGCAGTTTGGGCCACTTCACGTTCCACTTAATGGATACAAATGGTGACATTTTAGATTACACAGATTTTAGCCTAGCAAATTCAGTTTGGACGTCCACAGAGAGAGCAGTTTCTGTCTGTCGTCCTAGCAGTTCCTGTTAAATCTGGTCTCAGAAATATTACAGTATTCTGATATATCGCCTGTGTTTCCAACTTTCTGTACTGATAAATACAATATTATGGATTACAAATTCAACAATCAGACATTAATACCTGAGTGTGGGAATCTGACTATTTAGCCAGCAGCTTTTAAAGATCAAAATAATATGTCTTGGAAATTTAATTCCACAAACTCTTTGAAAACTAACCATACACTATTTTAATTTTTCTATATGAACATCTGCAGCTGTTTTAATTTTATTACAGCATCCATCACCTCAAAATCAAGAATGTTCATTCCTCCATCTGCAATTTTTAGTAAAAAGAATTTAAGTTATTATTTTTATTATTATTTAGTCATATTATTTTCAGGGCATTTATTTTCCAAAATCCAGCAGATTCTGGAATCCTATGAAGTATTCCTTTATGCTAATGTGCATATGAGTTGACGTTACCGATGGTGCTTCCTGAACAGATCATGCAGCGACATGGACAACAGAAACTATCCAGCCCTCTTTATCATGGCTGCTATCCCATGACCTAGTGACATCATGCATAACCTCACCGTTTTATCATATGTTCTTTGTCCACTATATCATAATTTCTTTGTCATTAATTTGTTTTTATATATTTGAGTGGAAAGAGTCTTGAGTTGAATGTTTTTAATAGGCAAAAATACTTCAATGAGGTAAAATTATCCTTGTACTTTTTCTCTTTTGCCAGTCAGATCCGTGACTCAAAAACCGTAAACCACTTTGAACTGAGTTCATTGATCTGTTGTGTCATATCCACATGCGGGGAACACAAAATTTGCTGATAAAACTGGCAGCAACAACCCAAACCGTGACACTGAGTAAACACAGAGTCAGTCTGAAACATGAAATGTGCAGTGACCTGAGAACGTTGTAGTTTCAGCATTAATTGTTTAACTATTCACCAGCAATTCAGAAAAAATGAGAGGAAAGGTGAATATTTGCTTTACAAGTTGATTTTCAGTATGCTCTTTTAAATATTCTTGTTATTGCTCCTAAAAATTAAGGTTTTGGGCTTCCATGTGCTCCTGGTAAAAACGTTTGTCTGGAGCCCGGTAAACGCAGTTCTTGCTACTCCTTTTTCAGTGGTTTAAACAGATTGCTCTGCACAGCCAGAGCTGGGTACAGGAAAAGCTGAAAAGTGGTTTTGAGAACATGGCCAAGGCTTCAGATGATGAGAACAAGGAGGGAAAGCAGAGGAGGAGAAAGCCAGAAAGACAAGCCAGAGAGAGCAGAGAGCAGGAGGAAGCCAAACGGAGACAACAAGTGGAGAACCCCCCGCCCCTGTATAACCAGATGAGTTGTTCTCTGCAATTAGATGAGCCATGTTCATTTGTCTTGTTTAAAGAAAATGATAAACTGAAAACAGGAGATCTCCTCCACCACCTGTTGAGGATGCAGCTCCGGTGTACGACATGCCTCCACCTGAAACCGAACATGTCATTGCCAGAGATGAGAGAAATGCCCTGAGCCAGAGCCGGAGGTCAGACACAAATCATAAAAAAAAATCATTTTTTAAAAATCCGTTCATCTGTGTGAAAGATGTTTGAGATGTTTCATTCATTCACTGCTTCTAAGAAGGAAAGTATTTTGCTGAAGGTGAAAGTCTTTCCGGGGGATCCAGAATACGACGAACCTCCAGCATTGCCTCCACGCTCCGACGATTTCCTTGAACCAGAGGCCCCTCCTCTACTACCTGTGCAGTCTGCAGAGGTGGATGAGGATGAAGGAGAGTACGAGGAGCTGGCTGAACCACCTCCTGCTGTGCCAGCAGGT